>ML799925.1:0-35040 GCA_009831015.1 Picea engelmannii | reverse complement strand
ATCAATATAATATATGCTGGTTTTCCCGGTTTGGGTTTCCAGGTGGAAAATCTCTGTGTAATGTTTGTATTTGCCATTGTATCTTTTCTGTTCTTTTCTGAATATCAGTTTGCAGTAGATATTGTACAAGGTTAGAATTTACACTAGTGATAATTGTTATGACATTGACCTAGGTTCAAATTATGATGTGCATGCTTGTCTCTTGCATGAGATTTACAGGATGTGGCTATTACTAGATGTTTCATTAGTTCCTTCTTATCCTAGTCATTATTAACTTCTTATGACTAGATGGTGTCTTAGTGACTTCTCATTCTAGTAATTACTAACTTCTCTCTCATTTGAGTTCATCATAATTTCATTAAGATTCAACTTAAGAATATAAATGTAGTTTTTGTATTTTGATAATCACCTTTGTGAAACATATGAAATTAAGTATAATCCTCAATTTAAGTTTATTAATATTTAACTATGATTCCTCTCATAGCAACATCACTTTCTCCCCACCATTAGATCACAACCAAACTTGCTTCATAACTTTATAACTAAGGTCTTCAAAATGCACATTAAAAAAAATTTGCTAGTTTAATGACACTTCCATGATAATTGACATGGTTGAATATTTAATGTTTTCTATGAAATCCCAACTCAACGTGCTTTGCTAATAATTTTTATTGTGGGTAGGATCTCATAGGAGAATATAATAGAATTTTGGATTAATAATTCTCAAGAGAAACATCACTAATAAATCTAAGGCAATGGAAATTGAACATGGGGTTGTTTCCTCTAAATGTGTATTAAAATTTCAACACTTGTTTTCAAATTTTCAATTGAGTCTCATGACAGATATGTGTTACACATTCTAGTAATGGGTATAATCTATAGGAAAATATACCATTGTCTTAAAGAGGAAACTCTGAATGTAATGTCTCCTTTGCTACATGAGCTATAAACTTTTGCGGATATTCCACTGGAAAGTTCGTCACAACAAATCCAGTAAAAATATTAAAACATTTATTGTGAAGGTTAAATTTCTTTAGATCTTAGATTATTTAAATACTAGTTTTCTGCTTAAATGTATGAAATAGTTGAAATGTGAAAAATAAAGAACATAAATAAATACTCACACACCATCCAAAATTAAATACAATATATGATGTGAGAAATCTAATTTGGGAGAAAACCTAACTAGAAGGTGAGGCTACTCTGCTCTTTTTTCTTCAAATGCAAGTACAAAGAAAGAGGCACTCTCTGTGGAGCTACCTTTGACACTGTGGCATGTATGGATGCTATAGAATATCTCTTTCTCTGTTGTGCTCACAAAATTCCACTCTTATATGTTTTTCTTAGCTATGGAACAAGATACAATACAAAATAATGGAACCCCTTCTCTTCCTAGCATACCAATATTGAACATAGCCCGATAGCCATCCAGGGAGGTTTTGAATTCCTCAATCCTCAATTAGTGATCAGGTTTGGACCTTCTAGAATCTTCTAGAAAACCAAGTACGTGGCTAGCCCCACACGTTTAAGTAATGGAGGTTGACGTGGCATCCAGTCATACCATGGTGGTCAACACAGTAGGTTAACTTGCAGGAGGCATAACGTTTTCATACGAGCTCCAATTGAGGTGTTTGACACACCATTGGAAACGTATCAAAGTGTAGAACATATAATCTTACTTGATAGTAAGGTTTAGACCATAAAAAAGTGTTGTTTGATCTCTCAAAAATGGCTCCAAAATATTTCATACAGGTTTCTGGACCCAAATTTCCAAATTGGGACCAATCTCTAAAATGGATCTAGAATTTGATACCTCTAATTTTTTCCATCGAGAAAGTACCGAGATTGATGGAAAATAATATAACAATCCAATCCAGATCATACCTACCCATTTAGGAAGGATTTTTGTCCCCAAAATATTTACCAAATGAAGTGAGGAAAATTTTCCTCTACCTTATTCCTAGAGTACCACTTTGCTTTTCTTGGAAGTTTTCCTTTCAACCCAATTTGCAAAAGGTCATGTTTCCCCTGTCTTGTAGTTCTAGACTGATTTAAAAAAACCATCTCCTCTGCCAACTCTTCCTGAGCATTTGATGCTAATTCCTCTATGGAAGATAGGACCTGTTCCTCCTCCTGATCCAACAAGGATGGTGTTGGGTATGCGTTATATTCTTTTCATGTGTCCGTGTGGGCACGTCAGATTCAACAAATGTGTCTCATGATCCCAACTTCTATATTGTGTCCAATGATCCCAACTTGATATTTTCTCAATGATCAGAGAAAATATGTTGAGGCGATATTGCAGAGGTTTAATATGCATGGAAGTAAACCGGTCAAGATTACTATTTCTATAGGTGTAAAGTTATCTATAGATCAGTGTCCCAAGACACAGGAAGAAGAAGAGGACATGTCCCATGTTCCATATGCCAGTGCAGTTGGAAGTTTGATGTATGCAATGATCTTCACTAGACCGGACATTGCACATGCAGTGGGAGTTTTGAGCAGGTATATGTCAAAAGCAGGGAAGGAGCATTGGAAAACAGTAAAGAGGGTATTCAGGTATCTTTGTGGCACTACCAGTTATGGAATGTGCTACCAAGGAATACCAGGATTGGAAAAAGTGGTGGACATACATGGCTTTGTTAATGTAGACTGGGCTGGAGATCTGGATCGCAGAAGATCTCCAAATGGGTATGTGTTTAACCTATTTGGAAGAGAAATAAGTTGGATGAGAAAAAGATAGGCTGTAGTGGCACTCTCAACTACAGAGGTTGAATACATGGAATCCACTCATGCAAGAAAGGAAGCAACATGGTTACAGAGATTGTGTTCAGGTATTGGGTTGGTACAAAAAGAAGTGAGATTAGATTGTGACAGTCAGAGTGCAATCTTCCTAGAAAAGAACCCAACTTATCATTCGAAGACAAAGCATATTGATGTTCAGTATCACTTTGTGAGAGACATGGTTGAAGAAAAGAAGGTGTTTCTGGAAAAGGTTTAAACTTTGAAGAATGTTGCAGATTCATTGACAAAGTCTGTGAGCATAGAAAAGTTCTCCTGGTGTAGAGTAACAATGGGCATTGCTGCCCTGGATTGTTGACTATATAATCCTGTGGACCCCTGGATGAAAAGAAAACAACAAGTGGGAGAATGTTGGGTATGTGTTATATTATTTGCATGTGTGTGTGTGGGCGCGTTAGATTTGACAACTGCGTCTGACGATCTGGGCAGTTTTTGCTATTTTTAGTGGTTTTCTAATTAATCATGGATTAAGGGATTAGGGTTTTGGTATCTATAGAATACCTAAAAACATTGTATATATTGTATGGTGAATGGTAAAATTAATACAATGAAGAGTTAAAAGGTTTTCTCCCGGTTAAGGGTTTCCGGTGTAAATCTCTGTGTACTATGTGTATGGTCCATTGATTAATTTATGTTTTGCTTAAGAATCTATATGCATCGCTTTACTTCATAGGTTTAAAAATTACATGTGGTATCAGAGCTCATTTTTGGCTTCGGAGGGACACCTTTTTTGTGGAGGGTTTGGCTCGGTCTTGATAGATCAAGTTTATCTTGGGTCTGTGATAAACCTGGGTTTAGTGGGAGCTTTTGCAGTGGTGATTTGAGTGTAGAAAGAGGAATGGAGAGCTCTTCTAGAATCGAGATAGAGAAGTTCAACGGTAAAAAATTTGAGCTATGGAATCTCAAGATGGAGGACCTTCTTGTAGACAAATAACAATGGATCACTGTGGATCCTAGTACACAACCTACTGGTATGCAACCTACTGACACACAGTCGACTGGTACACAACCTACTAGTACACCACCTACTGGTATGTCGAAGGAAGATTGGGAGAAGTTGGACAAAAGAGCAAGGAGTACTATTAGACTCTGCCTGGCAGATTGGATGTTATTGAATGTCTCGGGAGAATCTATGGCCAAGGAACTCTGGAATAAGTTAGGGAATTTGTATCAATCAAAGTCCCTGGTAAACAAGTTGTTTCTTCGAAAGAAGTTGTATCATCTTAGGATGGAATATGGAGATTCTATGACAGAACATCTAAATGCATTTAATACTCTGGTAAGTCAACTCATATATGTTAATATTACGATTGCAGAAGAAGATAAATGTATTACTTTGTTATGTTCTTTGCCAGACTCTTGGGATAATATAGCTATAGCAATTGGTAGTACCACTCAATCTACATTGAAGTTTGAGGATGTAGTTTCATCCTTGTTATCTGAAGAGATGAGGCAAAAAAACATGGATGATCATAACACATATGCTTTATTTGTAAGAGGTCGAACGCAAGATAGGAATCCTGGTAGGTCTCCAGGGGGGAGATATAAATCTATAGGTAGATCTAAGTCTCCAGGAAAATCTTTGAGGAAATGTTGGAAGTGTGGTAAAACATGGCATTATAAGAAAGATTGAAAGTCTAAGAAGGTTGATAAACCAAAGGGATCTGATAGTAACTCTTCCACAGAGGAAAAAGCCTCCACTGAAGAAAAAGGTAATGTTTACCTAGCAGCTACAGGTACACATGTAGACCGTGGTGTATGGTTGATCGACTCAGGTGCGTCATACCATATGACTTCTCACAGGGAGTGGTTATGTGAATATGAAAAATACGATGGTGGTGATGTATTCCTAGGAGATGACTCGACAACCAAAATCATGGGACATGGAAGGGTTAAGTTGCTGCTAAAAGATGGAAGGATTAGAACTCTCTCTGGGGTTCTGCACATTCCAAAACTATTCAAGAGCCTAATATCTGTAAGCAAGTTGGATGATGCAGGAGTGGATACTGTATTGGGAAAGGGAACTCACAAGATGGTACGAGGAGAAATGGTGTTGATGAGGGGATTTCAGTGTGGAAATCTGTATAAGTTGTTGGGAAGCACTTATAATAATGGGTGTAACAGTTTTGTTGTCCCTGAGAAGAGAAATGAAGTACACAAGACCAATACTGTCCCTGAAAAGAAGACCATGTTGTGGCATCAAAGACTGGGGCATATTGGAGAAAAGGGCCTTCGAACACTACATGGTAAAGGTATGGTTGAAGGTATGTCTAATTGCACTCTGGATTTTGATTTCTGTGAACATTTCATATATGGTAAACATAATCGAGTAAGATTCCCATCTGGTGCTACAAGAGCGGAGGGGATCTTGGAGTTGATACACAGTGATGTGTTTGGACCTGTTCCTGTTTCATCCCTAGGTAAATCTGTGTATTATGTTTTATTCATAGATGATTTCTCAAGGAACAAATGGATTTGTTTTCTTAGAAAGAAATATGAGGTATTTGATAAATTTAAAGAGTTCAAGGCTCTGGTAGAAAATTAGATAGAAAAGAAAATAAAGGTATTGAAGACAAATAATGGTGGAGAATTCTGTGGAAATGAATTCAAAGAATTCTGTAAGAAGTGTGGTATATCAAGGAAGAAGACTACTCCATACACACCTCAGTAGAATGGATTTGCAGAAAGGATGAACATGACACTGATGGAAAAATCAAGGAGCATGCTTAGTGGTGTCGAGTTAGGACAAGAATTCTAGGCATAGACAGTGGGTACAACATGTTACCTGGTGAATTGATCACCCTCATCAGCGTTGGATGATAAAACTCCACACGAGGTATGAACTGGAAAGAAACCCTCTCTTGAACATATTAGAGTTTTTGGTTGTGATGCTTATGTACATGTTCCAAAGGAAAATAGGAGTAAGATGGATAATAAATCTGAAAAGTGTATCTTTATTGGTTATAAAGATGGTGTGAAAGGTTATAAGCTTTGGAACTCAGAAACTAAGAAGACTGTTTACAGTCGGGATGTTGTTTTTAGATAGGTAAAAGATGTTTCCAAACAAGAATTCCTACCAAGGAAAGAAGAACCTGAGAAAATAGAGCTTGAGTTGGATTATGTAAAATCTGAATCATCTGAAGAAGATGAAGCAGAAGAAGAAGAAGAACCTCATACCCCAGTATTGAGGAGATTGGTGAGAGAAAGAAGGAAACCAGAAAGGTATAGTCCACCTAATTTCCGTTCCAATTTTGCTTTATCTATTAATAATGATGATCCCATAACTGTTAGGGAAGCAGTGAATTCATAGGATAGTAAACTATGGAAGAAGGCCATGGTTGAAGAAATGTATGACTTGAATAAGAATGAGGCATTGGATATAGTTGAGTTTCTAGTAGGAAGAAAATCTGTTGGTAGCAAATGGTTGTTTAAGAATAAGTTTAATGTAGAAGGAAAAGTGGAGAAATACAAAGATCGACTAGTAGCAAAAGGTTATTCCCAGGTAGACGGAATTGACTTTGGTGAGATTTTTTCTCCTGTTGCCAAGTTAACGTCTATTAGATTTCTTTTATCTATTGCTGCTGCTTTTGATCTTGAAGTGGAATAGATGGATGTGAAGACAACATCCCTACATGGGGATCTAGAAAAAGAAATCTACATGAAGCAGCCAGAAGGATTTGCAGTGAAGGGAAATAAAGAGTTGGTCTATAATCTAAAGAAGTCACTATATGGTCTGAAGAAATCACCTAGGATGTGGTACCAAAATTTTGACACAAAAATCCTTGGATTGGGATTTGTGAGAAGCAGGGATGATCACTATGTATATTCCAAGTAGGTTGGTAATCACTTCATTTATGTAGTGTTTTATGTTGATGAGATGTTGCTGGCAGTAAATAACATAGATGTTATCAAGGAGGTGAAATCGTAGCTATCCTCCAAATTTGACATGAAGGATCTCAGTGTTGCTAACTTCATTATGGGAATGGAGATTAAAAGAGACAGTGCAAATAGGAAACTCTAGTTGAATTAGAGAAAATATGTTGAGGCGATATTGTAGAGGTTTAATATGCATGGAAGTAAATCGATCAAGGTTCCTATTCCTATAGGTGTAAAGTTATCTGCAGATCATTGTCCCAAGACATAGGAAGAAGAAGAGGAAATGTCCCATGTTCCATATGCGAGTGCAGTTGGAAGTTTGATGTATGCAATGGTCTGTACTAGACCGGACATTGCACATGCAATGGGTGTTTTGAGAAGGTATATGTCAAAAGCATGGAAGGAGCATTGGAAAATAGTAAAGAGGGTATTCAAGTATCTTTGTGGCACTACTAGTTATGGACTGTGCTACCAAGGAAGACTAGGATTGGACAGAGTGGTGGACATACATGGCTTTGTTGATGCAGACTGGGCTGGAGATGTGGATCATAGAACATCTACAAGTGGGTATGTGTTTAACCTATTTGGAGGAGCAATAAGTTGGATGAGAAAAAGACAGACTGTAGTGGCACTCTCAACTACAGAAGCTGAATACATGGCATCCACTCATGAAAGCAAGGAAGAAGTATGGTTATAGATATTGTGTTTAGGTATTGGTTTGGTACAACAAGCAGTGAGATTAGATTGTGATAGTCAGAGTGCAATCTTCTTGGCAAAGAACCCAACTTATCATTCGAAGACAAAGAATATTGATGTTCAATATCACTTTGTGAGAGACATGGTTGAATAAAAGAAGGTGTTGTTGGAAAAGGTTGACACTTTGAAGAATGTTGCAGATTCATTGGCAAAGTCTGTGAGGACAGAATAGTTTTCCTGGTGTAGAGTAACAATTGGCATTGCTACCCTAGATTGTTGACTATATAATCATGTCGACCTCTGGATGTAAAGAAAACAACAAGTGGGAGAATGTTGGGTAAGTGTTATATTCTTTGCATGTGTGTGTGTGGGCGCGTCAGATTTGACAACTTTGTCTGGTGATATGGGCGTTTTTTTCTATTTTAGCGGTTTTTGCTATTTTTAGCAGTTTCTAAATTAATCATGGATTAAGGGATTAGGGTTTTGGTATCTACAAAATACCTAAAAACATTCGATATATTGTATGGTGAATGGTGAAATTAATACAATGAAGAGTTAAAAGGTTTTCTCCCAGTTAGGGGTTTCTGGTGTAAATCTCTGTGTACTATGTGTATGAGCCATTGATTAATTTATGTTTTTCTTAAGAATATATATGCATTGCTTTACTTCACAGGTTTAAAAATTACATGTTGTATCAGAGCTTTTTTTTAGCTTCAGAGGGACACCTTTGTTGTTGAGGGATGGCTCGTAGAGTTTGAGATTCTCCATATTCACTATTGAGTAAATGCACATGTATGGGGGTAGAATGAGTTTGCAGGTGTTATCTCCCCACCTTCTCCAATATCCTGAAAGGTCCATACCACAAAGCCTTGATATTCTTACTAGGAACCTGTAGTCTTTCCTTGTTCATCTGTACCCAAAATCTATTTCCCACTTTGAATGAATTCTCAATTATGTGTTGGTCATGTCTGGCCTTGTATTTTTCCTGTGACTTCTTCAACATCTCCTATACTTGCAAAAGGATTTTCCTAATATTCTCAACTAATTTTTCTTCTCTCAATGCATCTCATGTGAGGTCCTCCCTCACTCCTCCTTACTGTCCATATACAACATCCAAAGGTGAAGGTGGCAAATATCCAAAGCAAGTTTCAAAAGATGACTTACCAGTAGAAGTGTGGACTGCTCTATTATAAGAGTGTTGTATGTAGACCAGATTTTTATCCCAGGTATTCGAATGCTTTTGATTGTAACCCCTCAAAAGCTGCACCAAAGTCCTATTGACTACTTATGTCTGCCCATCTGTCTATGGATGGAATGTTTTATATATATTCAACTTACTGTCCATATTCTCCCACGATGTAGTCCAAAATGTACTGATAAATATGGTATCCCTATTTGAGATGATGCTCCTTGGTATCCCAAAGTGCACCCAGACTTGCTCAAAGAACATGTTTTCTACTTATTTTCATTTGATGGTATTTTTACAAGGCATGAGAATGCACATCTTGTTGAACCTATCAACCACCTGTTGATCCACTTTTGTTGATCAACGTTATTGCATATTGGTCCATCCATAGTCATTTTTCTTGTGCCTTGTATATCCTATACTTATCCATTTTCCTTTAAAATTCGAGTTGCAGAGCGGGCAGGCTATCACCAAGTCACCAAGCCCGTAAGTTCACAAGCCTATACTTAGTTTATTTTCCACCCTCCAAAATCCTAATACTTAGCCTTTTCCTTTGTTGTAGAAGTCTTGTTGCAGAACATTAAGCCATCTCTCACCCTGAAAATACTGACGTCTAACAACACACAATCCCACAACACTCAAAAATACCCTTCCCATTTTTGCATCACTCAGATCGCACCTTTTTACCTTTTGACACTTAATTGATTTTCTGAATGTGGATGGGAGGTCCTCCCTTTGTTTCCATTTACCTTTCCCTAGATCCGCAACCCCACGCACCACAATTTCGCGTACTCCAAAATGATTCATATATTTCCACAACCCACAAAATCAACCTTTCTAGTACTTAGCATATTTATTGAACACGGATGCAGGAGATCCCTCATATCTCCCCTTTTGTTCTCCATATCCCACAATATCGCATCCTACATTTCCGCAATCAGCATAATGCAATCTACATCCCTCACTTTACACCTCTATACTTAATGATTTTCCATACTCCCTGATACGATATCATGATTCCTGATGACATTTATTTCCCATCGTCACATCAACCACCACTTGTATGAATTGAATACTGTTATTATGTGGCATGAGTTTTGTAATATCTTTTCCATAAATCTAGAATCATACCATGCAATAGAAAACTTCGAATTATGATCCAGGTGGATATCAAAGGCCACCCACCTATTCCACTGGTGCAAAGCACAATTTTCCATTTTGGTAGTTTTTATACACTTTTTCAGGTCTTGAAATTCCGGGGCCATTTTGAGGCCTTAAACGATGTTTCCTGGGCATGACAGTGCCCATACAATAGCCAAAGACATTCTTTGGGCTGACAAGAATGTGTACTTATTGGATATACCTTTCCAATGGGCTATTGAGCATGCCAAACAGAGATTGTATACAAAATATACGACCTCGAGAAGTTGGCATACCAACTAACCCCATCGGGGCCCACAAGACTTTTGGAATTTTTTCTCCTAGGGTTAGGTTTTTGGATGTTTAGGGTTTCATCATTCTTTCTTTATGATAAAAGGCCTTTCAACCTCATTGTAATGCACTCTAGTGAATTCACATAGCCATCACATCTCTTCTCATAGGTAAGCTACCAACATTCGAGCGAGTTTGTTTCATTCTACATTTTTACACTTCAACACATTCCATTTATTAATAGAAGTCTAGTTTCACTATATATCTATGTTTTTTTTATGACTTTTATTTCATTTTGTTCCATTTATAAATCTGGATCAATGGTATTATAACGGTTCTCTTTTTATATGTTTCTCTGTGCATGTCCCCAATGAGGTTAGGGTATAAGGAGTTGGGACTTGAACTAGTTGATCCCTTACATGACTGTCCTTTCCAACCTCGATGGCCTCCCATGGTTGAAGAAAAGAGAGATGATGGAGTAGGAGATCCTATTGTTGCTCGAGGAATCCCTCACCTGGCAAAAGAATGAGATGATGGATAATTATTCCCATATACTTCAACGATTACCAATAACTAACCCATCTTCATCAAGAAGAAACTTTGGAGGCACCGCTCCCTTCAAGGTACAAGTTAGTTTTGATAGCCCTGTATTTGAAGGTTATATAGATGTAGATGCCCTAGATAAATGGCTGAATCTGCTCGAAGGGTATTTTTTTGTCCATAATTTTTCCAATAGAGAAAAAATCATCTTTATGCTCCTTAAGGTTGTCCCCCATGTCAAGGATTGGTGGGGTACTTACTGTGAGAAAAATKCCATGGAGGAAYATGCACTATTTGYAGTCKTACCACTTGGGATTCTTTCAGGGATGCTATTAAGGAACAATATTACCCTGTTGGAAGCTACGATGACCAATATACAAAATGGACCACGCTRYGGTAGGAAGGTACCAAACAATGCTAGAGTTCATAAATGTCTTCCATACCTTGCGCACCAACCCGGGTATCAAAGACTCTAAATGACACCTSGTGCTCAAGTACTGCGACARTTTTCATCAACACATCCAGATAGAAATGGAGTTTTTGGACATCTCATCACTAGGGATGGCTTATMRACATGTCATCAAAATCAAGMAAAACTTTAAACAAAATAAGYGAGAGTTTKGATCTRCAAATTTCTCACAACAGRAGCAGGGAAAAGGCAGCCYGAACCCACARAAAAAAGGATGGAKCAAGGATGGACCACCTCGGGACAACTAGTCCAAGCCCCCAACAAAGAAGGGTAGTGGGAMTAYGAAGAAAKACACTAGAAAGTGGTGCAKATTCCATAAAGTCCCTAGCATAACAATGATGAATGTTGCTCAAAGCAGTCGTTGGTCRCYGAGCTGAAATCCTCGAAGTTAGATGGGGGTTYCRAATCAGAATMAGAACCAAACAAGGAAAAGTGAATCATTGATTCAAAACCCAGTTCAATTGTTGCTAACACCAAGGTCTAGCCAAGTGAACCTGAAGAACTGGAGGAAGGTGAGCACCTTTTCCACTCACAGATGTGGGTGAAGGGTGCTCCACTGCACTTCATTTTTGATAGTGGAAGTAAAAGGAACCTCATCTCAACAGAGGTCACCAAGTGGTTGGATTTTCCAACAACACCACATTTTCAACCTTACACCATCAGGTGGCTCCACCAAGGGAGAGATCTCCGAGTCAACCAACAATCTCGCTTGCCCTATGACATAAAGCACTTCAAGGATGAGGTATTATGTGATATTTCCCCCCTTGAAGTTTGTGATGTTATTTTAGGCCATCCTACTTGTGGAAATGTCACGTTGTAAATGAGTCTAGACCTTGCACTGTTATTATTACGTTGGGAATAAAATTGTACAGGATATCAGAGGTAGCTCCACCTACTACCATTTCTTTGATCTCTGCTAAGCAATGTAGGAAGGTCATATCCTAGATTGGGAAATTTGTCTTCTTTATGATTCTCTCTCAAAGTGAACATAAGGTCGAAGCCACATCCATGAGATCCATACAGGGCCTCTCCACAATGCAGAAGTAGGTGGAGAAGGTCATGGAGGAATACAAAGACATATTCTCCTCACCCATTGGGGTACCTATACATTGTTAGGTCAAACATTCATTCGATCTGACCCCTGGCACACCTCTACCCAATGGGCCAGTCTATCACCACTCTCTTATGGAAAATGAGGAAATCAAGTGCCATATCCAAGAGATTCTAGAAAAGGGGCACATCCGACCAAGCTCCTCACCTTGCAGAAGCCTAATTGTACTCATGCAGAAGAAAGACAGGACCTGGCGACTCTACATTGATTACAGGGCCCTAAACAAAATCATAGTCAGGAACTGGTACCCAATTCCCCAAATTGACGACCTTCTTGACCAGCGCAAGGGAGCCAAGTACTTAAGTAAGATTGACCCGAAGTTCGTCTACCACCAGGTCCCAACATAACAGACTGATGTATGGAAGACTGCTTTCAAGTCCAAAGAGGGTCTTTTTGAATGGTTGGTCATACCCTTTGGTTTGACAAACACCCCAACCACTTTTGTTAGGTTGATGGATGATATCTTGTGGCCTTTCACCAATTCATTTGTGGTGGTATATCTAGATGATATCCTCATCTTCAACAATATTTGGGTAGAACACTTGTAGCATATTCAACATGACCTTCACACTCTGTGGCAACACAAGCTATATGATAACTTGGAAAGATGCTACTTCGGCATGAACATGGTCCAATACGTAGGCTACATTGTTGATGAGCATGGTGTGCATGTAGATCCAGGAAATATCCAAGTCATTCATGCTTGGCCAACCTCGACCACACTAACTGAGATTCAGAGTTTCTTGGGACTTGCCAATTTCTATCATAGGTTCATGTTTGGATTCTCCCATGGGTCCTCAGTCGAGTGACCAAGGGTGGTGGTAAAGAAAATTTTTTGTGGGGAAAGTTGCAATAGAAACAATTCGATGATATGAAACCTCGCTTGTGCTCAACACTGGTGCTCTCATTACCTGATCTGCAACAACCCTTTGATATTGAGACATATGCTTTTGATTATGCTGTGGGGCCAATTCTCACTCAGCATGGTCATCCAGTGGCCTATCATAGTGAGACACTATCAGATGTAGTCTATAAGTACCCCATGTATGAAAAATAAATGTATTCCATTATACAATCTTGCCTCCAATGGAAGCATTACATTCTCGGGAAGGAGATAGTCATCCACACTGATCACAAGCCTTTGTAGTTAATGTAAACACAAGGTAAATTTAAGAATGACCACCATCAAAAGTGGTCCACATACTTGTAGCAATTTCATTTCAACACCAGATATAAGACAAGGAGCACTAATCACATCGTTGACTTCCTCAGTCAACCCCCAGTTGCAACATTAACCACGGTGCTCCACTCCTGTGGACATGAGGCCTCGGGGTGGCCCCAACTCTACAAGAGAGATCTTGACTTCGCTACCACTTACCAGATGTTGGGCGTAGGAACACCCGTCACTAAATTTCATCTTTAGGATGGACTGTTATGTCATCTCTACCATCTATGTGTTCCCTCAATCAAGCAGGCAAAGCTTATTTGGGAAGCTCACTACAGTCGGATGGTAGGACACTTTGGTGTGGAAAAGATAGTGGCAATGCTACAGAAGTATTTCTATTGGCCAAAACTTCGACAGGAATTCGACAAGTACATTTGGCCTTGCACTACCTACACTATTTCCAAACCAGCCATTAAGAAGCAAGGCTTGTACACCCCTCTCCCTACTCCTGATAGGCCCCATGAATCCACCTTGATGGACTACATGTTTGTCCTTCCTTCAACCAAGAAGGGAAATTATTGTGTTTTTGTGGTGGTTGGTCAATTTTCTAAGATGGACATTCTGACAGCCTGCAAGAAGAGTATGACAATGGAGGCCACTCCCAAAATATTCTTCGAACGGGTGTGGGTGCATTTTGGGATACCGAAAAAAATCATCTCATATCGAGACAACAGTTTCCTAAGAACATTTTGTTCTATCCTCTGGCCACTGTTGGACATGAAGCTCACCAAATCCATTGCCTTTGACCCCCAAACTAATGGCCAGACAAAGGTCGTCAACAAGATGATCGCCCATATCTTGCACATGTACAACTCCAATCATCCACACACATGGGATAAGAGTATCCCCTATGTTCAACATAGCTATAATAGAGCTCTCCATAGCTCGACTGAGCACAACCCCTTTCAGGTGGGGTTGGGATTTCAACCATTGGGTCCCATTGATGTCGCATTGCCCCTTGTGATCACACTAGAAAAATATTCCCATGTTCAATCTGAGGCCAACAAAGCCACCAAGTTTATTGAATGGATTCAACACATCTACCAATAGGTCCATGATATTTTTTAGAAATCCAATTCTAAGTACAAACAACACCATGATAAAAATCGAGTGCCACACAAGTTTTAGGTGGGAGACAAGGTTTGGTTGCATTTGTAGAAGGAGTGACTTATAGGATGCCATCAAAATCTTCTCCCACTTTGTTATGGTCCTTACACCATCACCAAGGCTATTGGTGACAATTCTTTTGAGCTAAGTATTTCTCCCTTCCTTGGCTTGCACCCAGTACTGTTCAATGTGGACCTCTTTCGACCATACTTTCTAGCATTATTGGACACATTAGAGATAGCAGAGAAGTTGAAATCGACATAGCTCAACTCTGAGTGCATGGAATAGGCCACCATTGATTAGATCATGGACACACAAGTTATAGGAACTCGTCAATAGATGATCCATCTTTATCGAGTTGTCAAAGAAGGGTAACTCCTACACCAAGGAAAGTGGCTCACCTGGGGCTAAGTTCAACAAAATTTTCTTCATTTGAAGGGGGAAATCAATGCAATGGAGACCATTTCTTCCTAAGGGGGGAGGATTGATCCAAATGGATATTAGTGGCCACCCACCTGTTCCACTGGCTCAAAGCACAATTTTCCATTTTGGCAGTTTTTCTACACTTTTTCGGGTCTTAAACTTCCAAGGCCATTTTGAGGCCTTAAAAAACATTTTCTAAGCATGAAAATGCTAAAAAAGTTGCCAAAGGCATACATGGGCTGACTAGAATGTGTACTTCTCAGCTAGACCTTTGCAATGGGATATCGAGTGTGTGAAACGAAGATCATATGCAAAAGTTATGACCTCAGGAAGTTGGAACACCAACTAACCCCATCAAGGCCCACAAGCATTTTGGCGCTTCATCTCCTACGGTTAGGTTTTTTGATGTTTAGGGTTTCCTCATTGCTTCTTTATGATAAAAAGGCCTTCCAGTCTCATTGTTATGTGCTTTGGTGAATGCATGTATTCATCACATCTCTTCTTAGAGATAATCTACCACCATTCGAGCGAGTTTGTTTCATTCTGCATTTGATCCAGGTGGGTATTGGTGGCCACCTACTTGTTCCATATTCCATTTGGCTCATCTGGACAATTTTCAGTTCATCACATTTCTCCATAATGGGGACATTTATTTATAATTGTGGTTTCTACACTTACGGGGCTATCTCGAATCCCTACACAACATCCAGGTGGATATTAGTGGCCGCCCACCTATTCCAACAGGATTATTTTGGAATTTTTCATGTTAGTACATCTTTCTATACTTCCAGGGCCCTTTTGGGGCTCTAAACAGTGTTTTCTTGTCTTTCCACTTTCAAATTGTAGACTAAGTCAAAGTTTGATAGCATAATACATAGTTCTCGAAAAGACCTTTCCAATGAGCTATCACGTTCCTAAAGCATAAATATTATGCAAAAGTTACGACCCCGAGAAGTTAATGTACTAACTTACCCTAATGGGGCCCACATGAATTTTGGCGTTTCATCTCCTAGGGTTAGATTTTTGGATGTCTAGGGTTTTGGAATTCATGTTTATCATAAAAATGGCCTTTAGAGCCTCATTGTAACCATCTTCTTGTGAATGAGTGTAGCCATCACATCTCTTCTCAGAGATAAAGCTACCACCATTCTAGTAAGTCTTGGACTCTGTATTTTTATAGTCTCTTTACAATTCTTTCATTAATAGAAATCATGTATTGATGTATTTCTTTGTTTCTGGAAATTTTCATGAGTATTTCATTGTAATATCTTTGCTTTCATTTCGTTTCAAAAATAATCTAGATCAATGGTATTAGAGCAGGCTGCTCTTGATCGTTTTTTAGCGCATGTCCCTGATGAGGTCTGAGTATATCCAGTTGGGTCTCTATCTTGTCTCTCTTGAGGAAAATCACTCTCACACACCCAAGAAACCCTTGAAGGTGGCAGAAAATAAAAATGACAGAGCATAAGATTATATTAACATGTTTCTTGAGTAAGCTATCACGTGACAGAGGGATGAAATGTTGGAGAATTTTGCACACATCCTGTTAGGGACCTAGCCTACCTAACCCCTCAAGTGGGTAGAATAATATATTTCCATGTAACAAAGGTCAATATTAAAAAGGCCTAGCAATAAGGAGGAATAAGTCAAATGTAAGAAGACCTAATAGAAGCTTCCACTTCTAGAAGGATCTTCCTCTAGATTGTTCTTTTGGATAGATAGATTTAGTATAAATAGGAATAGAGGGTATGAGAAGTTTTGTCTTGGATATTATTGTAATAGAGCTTTGCTCTGCTGGAGGTTGCCCCCTCGAAGAGGAAAGTGAACATTCTATCAGTAATCAAAGTGCTCTTTCTGGTGTTATTCTGGTATTGTTGTGGTGTTGTTCTAGTTAAATCATTGTTTATTTGCCATTTCTAGCTAACTATTTCTATTCTGCATACTATTTTATATTTGGAATATGACAAGTGGTATCAAAGCACCTTCCTCAGTAGAAAATTGTGGGTTAATTTTTTTTTTTTCAGGGTAGAGACATATTCCAGTGTCTTTAAGATACAGAGATTTGTCCTTACGCGCATAAACCCATGGTCGAGGATTCATACATGCAGGAAATACAAGTGGTTCTTAAGTGCACATATGTTGGCCACCCTTGTAACCCCTGTTGGTACCCCTTCGAGTGGTAGCGCATTAGACAAGACCTGTATACGGATCGACCTAGATCTCCTTAAGCCCTCCATAGATAAACCGATTGACTGCCTGACTGATATAGTGCCACCGAGAACAAAACTTGGGAAGATACTCTCTAGTACCTAGGTAGTCGGGTAGTACAACTAAGGGCACAATCTAGCCTCCTTAGTTGGTGCTCTAAGATATTGGGTTGAGTACTACTGTTGGACCCTGCACGTAGATCAAAGATCTATAGAACAGGGCAAACCCTTGTCTGTAGAACCCTTGAATACCATAACCCTTGGGACAAAAACAAAAAAAGAACATACAATATCTATTGCCATGCGAATGTTTCTTTTGCATTCAGATTGCGAAATTACTACACATTTCTTCCTGTTAAGCATTTGGGCATTTTATCACTGTAGTAGTCTTCAGATCGGAGTATAACTCCATAGGAGTTTAAAAAAAGAAGAGTATAGTGGTCCCGCTGGCACACTTATTTGGGACCTATTCCATTGGATTCCCCTTTTCTCCCTGATCATAGTCATACCCTTAATTTTTAATCCTTTTTGTTTCAGTGGACCCGACCGCTTCCCATTTTCCCTATTTTTCCGCCTATTCCATTATATTTCCCTTCACGCACTGATCATCATGGTACCTATCACTTCTAAGTCCTTTTTTTGTTGTCCCACCCACCCATTATTATTTTTCCTTACCCGCACTTCCCCTCTTCAAATGGCCACCACTCGTAACCAAGAATTCCACGCTTCCATCAATCAATCCCATGTCTCCATCGAACATATCACATCTCAGATGGATTCTACCCATTCCCACATTGATAAATTAGAGCACCAATTTCACAACATGGAAGCCAACCTTACCACCCAATTTACCTCCCTCCAGTCTGCTGTCAATCAATTGTTGAACCTCCCTACAGGTCCTTCCGCATCAGACCATCCCGATGCTGCTAATTCCTCTCAGTCTCCGCATTTTCAACCCAAATCCTTTCATCATGAACCTCGTCTTCCCCACGTAGAGGTCAATAAATTTGATGGCTCCGATTCTACGAGTTGGGTCACTTAATTCGAGAATTATTTTTCTCTGCATGGTATTATCGATGAGTTGGCCAAACTTCGCTATGCTATCCTCTATATAGATCCTGAACACTGGCAATGGTGGAAATGGTGAAAAAATTCACGTTAGGGGTATATTTCCTGGACCCAGTTTGTTGCTGAGTTCTATGCTTGCTTTGATACTGATACCCACTATCTCGGTCATTTGACCAAGCTGAAATAGTCAGGAACAGTGGAAGACTTCATCATTGATTTTGAGCATTTTTCCTTTCGAACAAAGGGCATGTCACATGCGTTCTTCTGTGAATTCTTTATCAGTGGTCTCAAGGATGAAATCTGATCCCAGGTTCTCCTAGCCCACCATCCAACTTGGTTGGAAGCTACTCAACGTGCTAAATAGGCCCAACAATTTTTTTTTTCCAGAATAAAAAACCCCCTTTTGTTCCTTGCCCTCGATCCACTAATCGTAACCCCCCTGTCACTCCCCTCAAGGTCCCAAAAATAACTAGGGATGAATGGATGAACGCCAACTGAAGGGCATTTTCTATAATTGCGATGAAAAATATTTTCTGAGGCACAAGTGTAAGGAACAAAAACTATTTATGGCCATTTCTGAAGATGTTCCTGAAGAGGATGTGATAGTTCCCCTTTTTGAATAACCCTCCCTTCCCGATGCCACCTAGGAGCCTGCTGACCCACCCGAAGTTGACCCACTTATTTTTTTGCATGCCCTCACTGGCTTCTTGGCCCCACAAATACTCAATCTCATTAGCTACATTAAGCACATGAAGGTCATCATCCTTGTTGACAGTGGTAGCACCCACAATTTTATTCATCGTTGCATTGCCCATGAAACCAATTGCTATATTCATGCTGTCAATAATTTTCAAATCATGATAACCAATGGTGGGTCCATGAAATGTGGTGGGCATTGTGAAAATGTCCGTCTTCAAATTGGACATTACCAACTGAAATCTCATATGTTTTCCATTGACATGGGAGGTTGTGACATTGTGTTAGGTGCTAAATGGTTACACACTTTGGGTCCCATTCATATGGATTTTAAGGAATTAACCATGCAATTCCAACAGGAAGGAAAAAGGTATCAATTCCAAGGTCTTGAGATGGTTCTCTTGAGATCATTAGTTCCCATTGTATGGAAAATATTCTCAAGAAAGGACACTCCGGTATCATTGCTCAACTCCATTCTATTCAAGTCGTTGAGACACCCTCTGTGCATCCTGACCTCCAAGCTATCCTTTCCACACATCAAGCTATTTTTTCCACCCCTCAAGGACTTCCTCCTCGTGTTGTTCATGATCATTCCATTCCCCTTGTTCCTGATAGTCTTCCTCCCAATGTTTGCCCTTATCGTCACCCCTTTTCCCAAAAGAATGAAATTGAGAAAATAGTGCAGGAATTTCTCCAAGTTGGTGTTATCCTCCCCAGTACCAACCCTTATTCTTTTACCTGTGGTCATGGTACTTAAGAAAGAAGGTACTTGGTGCATGTGTCCCGACTTTCATGCCCTCAATAAGCTCACCATCAAGGACAAGTTCCCCATTCATGTCATTGATGATATCTTGGATGAGTTGAGTGGTGCTCAATACTTCACTAAACTTGATCTACGTTCTGGCTACCACCAGATATGTATGCAAGAAGATGGCATTCTCAAGACCGCCTTTCAAACTCACGAGGCTCACTATGAGTTTTTGGTCATTCCCTTTGGCCTGTGTAATGCCCCCTCCACCTTCCAAAGCCTCATGAATCATGTCTTTCTTCCTTTTCTC
This sequence comes from Picea engelmannii, assembly GCA_009831015.1. NCBI lineage: Eukaryota > Viridiplantae > Streptophyta > Pinopsida > Pinales > Pinaceae > Picea > Picea engelmannii. Next base: position 15,145 of record ML799925.1, on the reverse strand, counting down.
TGTCATTTTGTCTTAGTTTTATTTGATGATATTCTCATCTATAGTAAAACTTGGCAATCTCATCTTTTCCATGTGGATCAAATTCTCCATCTAATCTCGCAGCACCAAATTTTCCTCAAACGATATAAATGTTCCTTTGGAGCCTCGTAAGTAGAGTACTTGGGTCATATTGTTGGAAAGGATGGTGTTCGGGTGGATCCTAAAAATATTGAAGCAATGCAGGATTGGACTTGCCCCAAGACTATCAAAAGCTTGCGTGGTTTTTTGGGTTTAACCGGATATTACCACAAGTTTTTTTGGAATTATGGGAATATTGCGGCCTCTCTCACTGCTCTCCTTAAAAATGTTTCTTTCACTTGGACTCTCGCAGTGGATCAGGCTTTTCAAGCTTTGAAGGCAGCTATGTGTACTACTCCGGTCTTGACCCTTCTTGATTTCACAAAAAAATTTGTCCTCGAATGTGATGCCTCAAGTAGAGGAATTTGAGCTATCCTTATGCAAGAAGCTAGACCTTTGGCCTTTAGTAGAAAACAATTCTCCGAATGCCATTTGGGCCAATCAATCTATGAAAAGGAAATGTTGGCTATTCTGCATGAAGAGAATCTCTGTCGCCCTTATCTCTTGGGGCAATGCTTCCAAATTAAGATAGATCATCAAAGCCTCAAGTATTTTCTGGAGCAATGACCTTCCTCCCCAGAGCAACAAAAATGGGTAACTAATCTCTTTGGTTATAATTATGAGATCATTTACAATAAAGGCAAAGAAAATGTGGTCGTTGATGCTCTTTCTCGAAAATATGAAGATGAAGGGTCCCTTTTTCCCCTCTCCTTCATTGTACCATATTGGCTCCAAGTTGTACACTAAGAATGGCTACATGATCCTAAAATATCGCATATGATCCAACAATTAAAATCCAACTCTCCAGTTTCCCCAGGGTACTCTTGGCATAATGATGAACTTCGCTACAAAGGCCATTTATATTTAAGTAAACAGTCACAACTTAAATCCACATTACTTTTTGAGCTTCATGCTACTCCCATAGTGTTATCGGACAAATTGGTAGGTGCAAACACTAAAAAATATCCCTAGATCCACCTGGATCTAGAACAAAACAGGACAAGACACGACTCTTTCCCTATGTTGTAACCATTGAATATACTAATGAGAAGGAATAAGTGACATACCTTTATATCACTTCCTTAGGTCTTTGTTGTTCCCGCTTTGCTCTGGTGCTCTTATGAGGTCAGGACCAAGACAACACAAACCAACCAAAGTGAAGATAGTAAAATATATTCAATGTCAACCTATGCATATGATCAAGGAATTACGCAATAAAGTAAGAGTGACTTTATGGGAAAGGGACATGATGTTGTATCATATTAAATAAAAGTAGAAGATACAACTTGATCACCTTGATGTTGCAAGCTTCCTTTCAGTGACCCTTGGTTCCAACACACACACACAAATAGAGCCTTCAATCTTCTGTTCAAGTAGGGTTCTTCACACAATTCTTTCACCAATTCTTCATTCAATCATGCTTCACCTTTTCCATGAGAAACATTTCAATATATAGGAGAAAGAGAGATGGTTACATGGATGAGGATGATCCCATCAAATCTGAGAAGTCAATAGAATGACAACCATGTGAATGCCAACTCATTTTCTAGAAGATTCCCTTCTAGAACCCTTGAGACCTCTTCTCTTTTCCAAGCTTAAAAACAGGTTCGCACCCTATCTATGGAGAAACCTGTGAATAGTTCACACCCTAAGTGTGGGTGGCCTGCGAGAATCAAGCATTCTCGCACCCTAGCACATAGGCAGCCTGCGAACTCACTTTAAAAATATGTTTTTGGAAGAAGACAACATTCATTTTTCTCAGGCAAAAAGTCCTTGATGGGAGCCTGAATACATCACTATTGAAACATCACTAGATTGACCAAAATCATGTGTAACAGAATGCCCTCCAAAGAATGAGGCCAAAACTTTTAATAGCCAAAATACTTTGTAAAATGCGTGTGTGTCAGAAACTAGGAGCGCACCTAATTGGAAACCTGCAAACAACCAAGCATCGACAGAATATAATACCAGTTTTGAGGTAGGCATTCCCATACTCAGATCATAAATGAATGAAATCATAAATGTAGGTCATGGCCACCAATCATACACCATGGATCCATGCCGTATAAATGCTACATAGCCACCAGGAATACACCGTGGATCTATGCGAGAAGACTTAAATCAAGACGGCATAGCCACATGACGTACAAAGTGGATCTATGTGCCGATACAAATTATACATACTCCATCGTAGCCTGGATAAAAAATATGAGACCCAGGGTCTTCAATCCCGTCACCGAAAAGTACGAATCTAGCCATGTGATTACATGTGCTAAATTCGAACATGGCAGAAACCACTTGATGACCGATCATTGATGAAAACTGTTAACAAGTGCAAGGGAAATCACCATTGATGTCAATGACTCCCAAGGTACCAAAGCACAATCTAAACGAATGCGAATACATGAGTTGAAGTCGAGAATTCGACAAAATCTCTCGATCAGGGATCAATGATGTGAACCTCTATCGAAAGTGAAGAAACCTGCCATTAAGGCATGCAGGTTCTAAGGTACTAAATGATTTCTAAGTCTCATTTCCGGATAATGAGTTGAATTTGACAGAACAAGACTCGTCACAGGAGGGCCTTGATGTATCCTCCATCACTGACATGAAATAAGTAACATATTTTGAGGGTGAAACAAAGTACGAACATAGGTTGAAACAGACACAGGGAAGGCCAACATAGTAAGAATGGACAATTGCAGATGGCCGACTCAATAGAGGGCTTGGATGAACTTCTTTTGAACATATGAACGCCAGACCAAGGACTTGGCATCACTAACTCAAAGACGACCCAGGATATGACCTTGTAGCAAGTCGAATGAGAGACAAATGGATTTCCCAAACTGGTTTCAAATGATGAATAGGGGTGTCATGTTCAAGAGCGACGCTTATTGCCATTAATATGAATACGAAAACACATCCCTTTCCCAAAATTTCCCCCACCATTTCTAGTGAGTACCTCTTTATTTTTACACAAGCTTGAGGAGGATAACATATGCTTGTTGATGTAAGATCATCCTTCGGACAAGTCCCTCGGAGTATATTTAATGAAGCCTAGGAAGGAGTGGCTCGGTCCCATTAAATGTATTTTTATGTTTGTTTAACGAGTCCAAAGATAGAAAACTTGGGGGTTTTTCATGTTTTGAGAGTTTGAAAAAGACTTAAAGAGGAATCTCTCAGTTCCCTTTTTGTAAAATAGTTCGACAGGATTGAAAAAGTGATAAACTATCGCCCATCGAACATTTTGTTCAGATACTTTTACGAGCATGAATAGAACAAGGTCGCTCGACCATCTTTTCATTTTTATGGAGCGTGAAAAGAGCTTAAAGGATACTCCTTTGCGTTCATCATTTTCGTGTTACCAAGACGAGTACGAAAATACGAGAAAAGTATACTCGATTACGTTCTCATGTATTTTCGAGCGTGAGAATGAACGAAGACTGAGCTCAAGGTTTTTCTAAAACCCCTAAAAAGCAGTCGTACATGCAACAAAAAGAAAAAACATCTGTACTCCTTCGTGTGGACTTCAAAGTTGCTATATCTGCAAAAAGTCACACTCATAGGACTACTAGGCATTAGGTTTTATAGACAAAACAATATAAAAATCAACAAAAATGGTAAAAAGTGAATAAATATGGGTAAAAAGGGCTTTTACCCTTTTCATTGTGATTTTTCCAAAAACTTTGCCCAATACACCTCATTTTCCCCCAAATTGATTTTCTCGATCGTGGGAGGCACAAGCGACCATTTGATGAACCGTCTCTACCAACGAGGTAAGCTCTCGATCTTCTACTTTTTCCATGGTTTATTTTTAGTTTTCATTGGCAATTTCCAGAGTTTTAGGTTCATTTTAGGGCCATAACTTGCGCCCAAACATTCTCACAGGTCAGCCATGCGGGACCTGCGAGAATCTCGGATTCTCATAGGTAGCCTTAAGGGAACCTACGAGAATCTCGCACTGTGCTAAAGGGGCACCTGCAGGCTCCAAAAAATGAAATTTAAAATTGATTTTTGCTCAATAAAAAATGTGCCAAGTTTTGAAAAACGTTGTTGACCCTTCTCTTCTGGCTCTTGTGCAGGTGTTTGACCATCACAATGCTGGAGTGGTGAGAAAGAGAACATGAGGAGGAGGATGCCATTGCCAAGAATGACCCGGCTACCGTCGCTGCCCTCCAGGACTATGGGCTTTTGAAATTATTCAGAATTCCGGGCATGAGGGCCCAAATTAGATTGTTGGAATACCTGGTTCATATGTGGGACGTGGAACAACAGTTGTTTCATGTGGGAGTCCACACACTGACCTTAGATATCGAGGATATCTATTTTCTAACGGGATTATCATGGTGTGGATACCATGCTAGTTTTACTGGTGGTCAAGGTGGCGGACTCCCTATGAGTGAGTATTGTCGCCAGTATTGTGTACCTGAGGCAGAAAGAAGCAAGGGAAAGGTTTCTATTTGGGAAGTCAAAGACTTGACCTTGCAAACCATCTTGTTCACTATCGCACACATGGCTGGGAGAGCAGCTCCACTTATGGCTCTGCAGAGCTACTTCCAATATGCCATAGAGTGTACAGAGCCTCGAGTCTTTAACTGGTCTGATGCAGTTCTCCGTAGTATGAAAAGGAAATTGATGAAGTGCAGAAGGGGCAACTTGAAGCAGTTTGGGCATGGATCACTTTTGGTGTCCTTCTTCCTCGAGAGGGTTCCACTGCTATGATTATAGGTTTACCGGCCCCACAGGATCCGAGGATGCTAAGGTGGTGCACCCTCTTGGCTGATCACGTAGATGGGCCTATAATCAAGTATAATGATTCATTTTTCGACTGGTTAAGGTCCCCGATGTTGATGATTGACGACTACACATATGCTGGTTTGGATTTCCAAGGGGATCCGGATTTGGCACTGCTTGAGGATTCTCAGTGGGGTGACCTAGGTAAGAAGTACACATTTTGTTCTTTTTAATTGTTTTTGTAAGTTTTATCATATAATTTTTTTTTATGTTTGTCCAAGAACTAATAAAAAAATCTCTTTTTGATGTCACAGATGTGAGGCCATATCAACCTCCAGGAATGTCTCTTATTCAACGACGAGGAGAGGTGGCTCCAGTGGCGTGATGGGATGTTGAAGACTATGAGGCAGTGGAGCAGAACTTGGAGGGGTTGATCACTGACATCCCAGATATGGCTATTGAGGAGATCCCTAGACGTTATCAACACCATACTGTGGGCATGTCAGAGTCTATTAGTTGACTGCTTCGTAGGGTGGCCCAGGAAGTTGTGTTCTATCGTGAGTGTCACCCATGATGCTATTTTGTAGAAGCTATGAGCTTCACATTTTGAGATTTTGGTCCTTGGACAAAACATTTTTGTAATTTTTTTTTATCGTTATATACATATATACGGCTTCTACCGGCTTATCTTGTGTTGTGTGATACATGTGATGTGATTGGTTTATAAATGGCCCAAATGTCTGTCTAATACATAGTTAGCTAATGCATCAGTCAACGTATTTAGACATCTAGGAATGTGCTGATACTCAATATAATCAAAATAACGTTCCAAGAGGAGAATTCGTAAATATACCCGTAATAAAGTAGGATTTCGAATAGCATAAACATTACTTAGCTGTAGTACTACTAGCTGTGAATCGAGTTGTACAACCAGGTGGCAGATACCGAGCGAAATAACATCAATCAACAATTCGATGACGACACTATATTCTGCAATATTGTTGGTTGCCCGACCGAGACACACACCTCGTAGAGTGATAAGTTCGTTTGTAGGGGTGTAAATTGCCCAAGCAGCAGAAGCAAGGTTCTGAGTACTATGGCTAGAGCCATCAACGAAGCTAATGTGGGGTAGTGAAGACTTCGACATCTGGAAACCAAGCACAATGTAACATAAGCGGTCGGGGGCAGAGACAAAATAATGAAAAAAATGCATACTACAGTAACACACAAAAAGTATTATACAATAAAACACAAGTACTCATGCACAGGTGATCTTAGGCATAGTACTTCTTTAAGTACAACCCATTTCTGGGTTCACTCAAAGAGATACCGTCATAGTTTACTAATTCGTAAGATCCTTTCTCCAAAACTCGTCTAACGATATAAGGACCTCACCACATAGCTTCAAATTTTCCTGCTCCTAGCATATCCCGATCTTGTTCGTAAAGGAGAAGTAGGTCACCTTCGGAGAAAACACAAGGCTCGACATGCTTGTTGTATTGGGATTTGACGCATTTCTTCTGGGATTCTATGACTAGGGTGGCGTCGTGACGAGTTTCATCTAATGGCATGAGATACAACAGACGTCTTCTTCGGCAGAAGTAATTGGGAGGAGTTTGACGACTAGTTTTAGGGAGGGTATCTCATGTTCAATCAGTAGGATGGCTTCTAGACCATAGACTAACTGGAATGGTGTAAAGCCAGTAGCAGACTTAATGGATGTCCAGTAAGCCCACAATGATGAAAACAACATCATGTGCCAACTCGTTTTGTGAATCCCTATCATTCGTCGAAGCATGGTAATGAGGACTTTATTAATTGCTTCGACTTGGCCATTAGCTTGTGGGTAATAGGGTGTTGAGTTTTCATGGTGAAGACCCAACTTTTCAGTGAGTTTGTACATCATGAAGTTTCTAAGTGGCTGCCATGATTAGTAACGATAGCCTGAGGAACACCAAAATGAGCTATGATGTGATTGAATATGAATAATGTTGCGGTATTTCCAATGTTGTCAAATGTTGGCATCGCCTCGGCCCATTTCATAAAATAATCTACGGCTACAATAATGTATCCATGCCCCCCGACCGAGTGAGGGTGACATGTCATGAAATCGATACCCCATTTCAAAAAAGGACCAATGGAGACCATAGGGTGAAGAGGAGCCGGGTGTGACCATATTTTATTGTTGTAGGTCTGACAAGCATGGCATTTTTGGACAACAATTATACAATCGTTAAATAAAGAAGGCCAAAAATACCCTGCTCGCAAGATCTTCTGGGCAGTAGCATACCCAAACATATGACCACCACAGGCTCCAAAATGGAAGTCATTTAGGGCTTTCTAGGCTTTGCCAAACCTAAGGTAGTGTCGAAAAACGAAGTTAATCCCACGATGATAAAGAGTATCACCGAGGATAATATACTGACAGGCTTGGTAGCATATTCGATGACGGTCAGTACTAGACAAATTGGGCTGGAAATTTTGGGTTTGGAGATATATGATGATATCTCCATACCAAAGATCATCAGAACTGATCAGGAAAAGGGATTCATTAGGTAATGAATCGGCTGCTACATTTTCCATCTCAGAGTAGGGAAAGTCACATATCAACTCGACAAACACTAAGGATTTCTTGGACTTAACACGTTCGAATTCTAAGTCAAACTCCTAGAGTATCACGATCCATTTGGAGTATTTTCCCCCTAGCAGTTGATGTGTAAGAATGTGCTGCATAGGGTTGCAGTTAGAAATTACCGTAGTCTTGCGAGAGAGGATATAGTGCCAGAAACGTTGAATTGCTTGGACGGCTGCCAAGGCCAGTTTTTCAACATGTAAATACTTGGTTTTGATAGGCATAGGACTTTGACTCAAGTAATAGATGACATGTTCGTCATGAGAATCATCCTCCTAGACGAGAACCATTGCGATGGTGTAGTCTGAGGCTGCAAGGTAGAGGAAATAATCGCGACTGTAATCAGGTGGGAAGAGAAGTGGGGTACATGTTTGAGACAGTTTCAAAGCTTCGAAATATTTGTTGGTAGTGGTGTCGCATACAAACTCAAACCCTTTCTTGAGTCGTCACGTAAATCCAAGAGTTAGCTCGGCATAGCTTGGGATGAAACGATGAAGAAAGTTTGCCTTCCCTTGCAAACTTTGTAACTGGCGAAGTGAGGAAGGAGGAGGGAGATTGAAAATTGCCTCGACCTTCAAAGGATCTACCAGGATCCCTGGATGTGAAACAATAAAGCCTAGAAGTCGGTTAGATTCTACACAGAAAACACATTTGTGAGGATTCAAGCATATATGGTAAAACTGACATCGAAGGAAAATGGCTTGAAGGTGTATTGGATGATCTACACGACGCATGGAATGTGCGGGTAAGTCATCTAGATATGGATGGACAATGTGCTTGATATCATGGAAGGCGTAAGACATAGCACGCTGAAAAGTTGTGCTAGTTGTTTTTAAACCGAAAGGAAGTTTCCGATAGGCAAAAATGCCCCAAGGACAAATAAAAGCGGTTTTGTGTTGGTCCGTGGGAATGATATTGATTTGATTATATCTGGAGAAACCATCCATAAGAGAGAAGATTTCACTGCCGGCACAATCATTGATGATCTGGTCAATGAAGGGGGTAGGAAAGTTGTCTTTAGGACATGCTTTGTTAATATCCCTATAATCAACACACACGCAGAAGGTGCCTTGTTTCTTGTCGATCGGGACAAGATTGGAAACCTAGTCAGTGAGAGCCACCGGGTAAATAAAGCCAGATTTGAGAAGTTTCTCGACTTGAAGCTTGATAGCGGCTGCTTTACGTGGGTGGACCGGACAAAGTCATTGCCGGGCGAGTTTAGCCTCTGGGTATGTTTTAATCTCATGTATCACAATGTTGGGGCCAATACCCGATATTTGTTCATATCTCCAGGCAAAGATGTCATGAAATTCTTTGAAAATAAACTTATAGGTGACAATTTTGTCAGGGAAACATGAAGCTATGATATGCACATTTTCGACAATTCCAGGTTTTATGGATATGTCGAGGGGGATGGTGGGTGAGATATTACTTAAGTTCCCTTCATAAAACACATCATGTGTAGACTCGGGAATGGTAGAAATGATGACAACGGTCGACGGGGTCAAGATCCATTGGTAACCCTCGATGGTGTGTTGTTCCAGGAAGAGGATGGAACGATGATGACCATCGTCCCAGGGGGTGTCTTCCACAACAGACATAATCATCTCATCCATGGGAAAAATGACGCGGAAAGGATCTGGAGATAAATCACCAAGAGAGGGGTAGAAGGGGTTTCCGATTGAATGGCCTGATAGGCAGATTTGACCGGACTCCAAGGCATTTTGTCGCCATAACGAAGATGATCTCTGGGGTTGGGTACCATCCATGGGTCATGAGACACCATGGTTTCATGAATAGAGGTGGAGATCATGTTGATCGAGGCGATAGATGGATGTGGAACATCGGGGGGTGGGATGGGGAAGGTACCCATTAACGAGGAGTCTTTAAGAAGACCCACACTGACGTTCTCATATCTAGGGGGGGTTTTGGAAATGAACGGTATGTTTCTGGTACATGCATCATAGTTAAAGAAGGCTAATTGGTCGACGATAATTCCTTTCCTTGATGTGGGAAATGCACGACATGGAAAGGAGTCGACACAATTGCGCGCATGGAATCAATCCAGCTACAACCAAGTAGAAGGTTGTAATCGAGAGGAGTGTCAAAGACCTCCACTTCAACTTGGACCATTTTTCCTTCTAATGTAATCGACAACAAAGGGAGGACACCGTAAGGCATAAAACCAGAGCGATTAAAGGCTTTGAGCATGTTGTGGGATTCAGTCAAAGAAAGAGAGATGATGGCTTTCTAGCAGGTAATAGACATGACACACATCGAGGCACCCTCGTCAATAACTGTTCTACAAATGTTTTTGTTGGAGACAATAACTTGTATTTGGAATGTGAGTTGAGGGGGTAAACTTGGAATGTGATCTTCCAAGTCAAAAATTATTAAATTCGTATCCGTAGGGTCGATTCCACCAATATCTTTCAACAGTGCCTTCCGTTGTATAGGACAACTCTGGAGGACTTCGAGGGATGACATTGCAGATGGTGCTTAGGCCAGATCTTCAACAATACTGTAGTTCTGGGAAGCACGTGCATGGGGATTGAAAGTTTATTTTTGAACAACACCCTTTGGAGGAGGGCGAAGAACTGTATCGAGGCTCGGTCGTTCGAGATGAAGAGGAATGTTGGTAGGTGGAGTCGTGGGAGATGGTTGGACCAACGAAGGAGGTATTGCATCAACCCTCTCTTTGGAGGAAGAATAATCTTTGGCTCAAGTGGTAAGTGTGATGTCATTTTTCTTTGAATCTCCTGTACACATTAAGACATAGGATGTATTGGAGGGGGTAGGTTGGTCATGAATGACCAATTGGGCCTATTGTTGAGAAGGGAAGGGTTGTGACAATACGGCCAGAGTGGGTGGTTTCGTGGTCCCTTGAACGAACTTAGTAACCTCGGCTCGTCGTGGACAATCCTTAGTGTAGTGATCATCACCACAAATAAGACAAGGGTATCGGGGTTTGCGCTTATCCCTATCGTCAACAGGTGTTGTTTTGGTTCTCTCTGCTTGCAAATTATTTTTGTCCTCCTTATTCTTACCCTTTCCTTTTCTAGATTTGTTTTTACCGACGGGGGTAGATTGAACAACATTTACCTCAGAATTCTTGATGGTGGGAGGGGCAGGAGACAGAGAATTTTGAACATTAGAAGAAATGGGTTTGGGTTTGTTGCTAGAGGTTTGGATGAAATGAGGTTGGGCATGGAAAGTGCCAATCACACCATCGGCTACATGAGAAGCAACAAGAGTAGTTGAAATGGTGGAAGTATAAGGACGAGACGCATCAGGGAGTAAGTCGTAAAGAGTACCCGTTTGTGAGTAAATGAGGTCAAGGTATTGAACATGACTGATGGCCTATTCTTCTGTGACAACTTCACCCATGGAAATGTCACGATCGATGTCATTCATGAATGATTTCATGAACCACTCTGCCAGCAACTGATCAGGAAGTTCGAGTTGGATGAGACGTCGTCTCCGTCACCACTCATGAATGTGATCGGGGATATGAGTGGCTTTGGTTTGTTTGAAAGAACTCAAAATCTCATTCCCCGTTTCATAGTGGATCGGTAACTAGTAGTGCGTGAGGAAAGCCATAGCGAGGGTGTTGAAGTCGGTGAAGAAACCTCATGGTAATTCTATATACCACTTCGTAGCAGAACCTGTGAGGGTTCACTGAAAAAGGCGTAAACGAATAGAGTCATCCATCAAGGAGTTGGATGAGAACCAAAGGTGAAAAGTCATTACATGATTGTTTGGGTCCTCTCCCGATTTACCATCGAATTTAGGGATGTCAGATGGTAGTTTAGCTGGTATGGTGGGCCATTGAGGAGAGTGATAGATCTGATCATTTAAAATCCTCGATAGATCCAGGAGGTCTAGGGTGGCTAAGAAAGGTTACTGTCTATTCACATGCGAGTACTGGTGACTTTGGGGGGGGGGAGTCCCATCGGTAAACCAGTGGGACCATAAGCAGTCTGGATATAATGTGAAGACCCAGGTAGATTCAGTTGTTGGTGTGGAGGCCAGTAATTCATAGGGTTGTACCCTTGGAATGGGGTGTGGAATTGAGCGTTCAAGCCCCAAATAAGACTAGACGTGCCTGGATATGGTTGGACTGTACTAGGGGGCACGAAAGAGTTAGTTTGAGGTTGTTTCCCCCCAGTCGATAGAGGATTATGTTGTATAAGATGATTCCAATACTATGCCAAGGATGGAGGTATGTTTTTTCCATAGGGTGGGGTCAGTGGGGGTTTCCCTCCAATCGAGGGTTGTGTCCCAATTGGGATTTGTCCTAGAGGGGGGGGTTGAGTTTGGCCTCCTTGGTGGAATTGTCCACCAACAGGAATCTGGTAACTGAGTGTGAAAGACGGGATAGTGCCACTAGGATCAATTCCTCCGATAGAGGATGGAGGAGGTCCTCTGAAAAGGGGTGGAGGAAGTGTCGGAATGAAACTGGAAAGATGGTGCCTAGAAGGAGTGGGACCACTAGGAGTTCCGGATGTGATTTGCGTAGGCGCGGGAATAGAAGCATTCAACGCATGATATCTGGGTGGAAGTGTTGGGGTGACTCTAGGTGAAAGTGGTGTGCCAATGGGGGCTTGGCTAGCCACTGTAATCTCGGTGTGAGGACTCGTAGTATCTGTGTAATGGGCCATTTGTAGGGGGAGAGTCAAGAAGTGGTTAGCTCACGGAGCTTCTATACCAGGAAGATAATAAGCAATAGTAAAAGGTACTGCGTCTGGATCAGATGTTTCGGGCAGCTCGGGTGTGACAGTGATATCAACACCTGCTCCTGAGCTGAAGAGATCCTGTCTAAAAATGCCAGTAGTCCAAAAAGGATCTTGACCCTCAGGTCCTATGAAAGGTCTGGTTGGTGACCCAGAAGACTGAACAACTAGATCTCTAGAATAATTCACTCGAACAATACATCTCTTGGAGTCAGGATGAAGCCGAAATTCCTCTTGAGAATTGGTAATTCAGAACCGTTCTAGAGAGTTAGTTCTTTCCACTTGTGGAGTGGCAACGTCTTGGACTTCACTCTGTTGAGGAGATCCCTCCGGTGAGTTGGTAGGAAAGGGTTGAGAACCTTCCTAATTTTCTGGGGGTAAGCCTTGCATTCTATGTGAATGGTGTGGAGGGTCAATTGTGATCGAGTTATAAACTTACGAAGGAAATTCTATGGTCAACTTGGGTAAACAAACAACATGCGCTAGTAAAAATCTAGGACGCAAAACCAAGCAAACAAGACCTTCTAATTCCGAAGTCGCTAGTTGGTGATGAAATCCAATGTCGCAACGATGAGGCAAGAAGGGGCTGGGCTAGGGTGGAAAAGTTATGTTGATGACCTGCTTAACGGACTTACACCCTGGTGCAAGATCCCACACATAATAATGGGTATACCCTCCAAGGAGCTCGAGTGAGTCTGGCCAACGTCAATTCCAGGTACCGTGAAGACTTTCCCCTTCACAATCACCTCGTGTAAGACCCTAAGAAGATAGGCTACTAAGGTTATCACCAACAACAATAATGCTTGGGGAAACAATTGACAGTCTGATCCACACGCAAGAGCAGGGTATCTAGCCTGAAATCAGCTTGAGAGGCTTCCACTCATCATTGTGGGTATACCTTCAAGTGACCTCCATAGTACGTGCAATCTCTACATTGATATCAACAAAGCAGGGTGAGTAACTTTGTCAATCTTGATGCGACCTCAGATTTGACCCTTGCGTGAGAAGGGATTCCTAGGACAAAATGATGCAAATGGAATTTGACACTCCTTATCACAAGATACTATTGTGTGTTTTGTACTTTGGAGAGTGTGTCTCACTGCCTATTCCAAAGCTCTAGCCTAGCTAATGTTGGTGTAAAAGAGCCCTAGAAAAAGTTACTAGTTAAATTTTAAAATTGCGCAATATTATTAAAGGYTGTTGTTACTCAAAGGAGACRGAAATGAAACTGATGTGGTGTGAGACTCTGACCCAACAATGCATAAATAGGAATGAATGATACAAATTCTTTGTTCGATGAATCCTATCTACAGGAGGGAAAGAGGAGTTTTCTGGAACAATGTGAACTACGATGTATGTTTTTCTCTAAAATGCAATATCAATAAATCATGAACAATGCAAATTCTCTATTCGTTCTATTTCAACAATTTGAATGCCAATATTTTCGAATAAAAAGTTGCTTAAAAAAAGAGAAAATGTCTTTAATTTTTTATTAGAAACCAACAACAGTGGTGGAACTAAGAAAAAACAAGCAACCAATGAAAAATAAATACCCAACAAACACCCAAGCTAATCTTTCAATGAAGACAAAAATAACAAACTGACAAGACCAGTCTCTTCAAATGCACATGAGCAACAATTTGCCAAGTAATGAGCAATTGAAAAAGACAATTAATCCCAACTTTTAAACCGATCACCGGCTCCCAACCAAACAAGCACTCGGATTTCAAAACCATAGATTATATCCTTGTTAAGAAAAGGTCAAGAAGTAACAGTTGAGAAAAAATGAACAAGAAGAGCCTTCGATTTTTGAAGACTAATCATTCATGAGATTTGAAGTCAAGAGACAAGCAATCACTAGCCAAAGAATTTATTTCCAGACACACAAACCAATCTGGGCATCTGGGGATACAAAAAACCTTAATCCAAAAGAAAATTGCAAATGGGTTCGCAGGCTGGAAGTGGTGTACAGTACGAGAATCAAGGATTCTCATAGGCTAAACACAGGCAGAGTGCAATAAGTTCGCACTGAACTGAAAAGTAGACTATGAACTTAAGTGGTTCTCACAGGCTATAGAAGGGTGCAGTGTGAGAAGGCATGAAACTAAGCAAAATTTGGAAAAAGGGAAAAAAATTTGAAGGAACTTCTGAACCCAGGGAGTCTATAAGGGTCTCCTCAAGACTAAGAGATTGATGGAAATGAAATATGGTAAGTTAAGAGAAAATGGCCAAAGGAAAACCACCAAAAACCACCACGGATGGGTTCAATCCCCAGTGGAGTCACCAATTTTTTTATCGGACAAATCGGTAGGTGCGGACACTAACAGATCTCCCTAGATCCACCTAGATCTAGAACAAAATAGGATAGGACACAACTCTTTCCCTAAGTTGTAACCATTGAATCTACTAATGAGAAGGAATAAGTGACATACCTTCATATCGCTTCCTTAGGTCTCTGTTGTTCCTGCTTCACTCTGGTGCTCTTATGAGGTCAGGACCAAGACAACACAAACCAACCAAAGTGAAGACAGTAAAATATATTCAATGTCAACCTATGCATATGATCAAGGAATTACGTAATAAAGTAAGAGTGACTTTATGGGAAAGGGACATGCCGCTGTATCATATTAAATGAAAGTAGAAGATACAACTTGATCGCCTTGATGTTGCAAGCTTCCTTTCAGTGACCCTTGGTTCCAGCACACACACTTTCTCTGTACTTGCATGAAGAAGATCCAAAACCTCTTGATAGACCAAATAGAGCCTTCAATCTTCTGTTCAAGTAGGGTTCTTCACACAATTCTTTCACCAATTCTTCATTCAATCTTTCTTCACCTTTTCCATGAGAAACCTTTCAATATATAGGAGAAGGAGAGATGGTTACATGGATGAGGATGATCCCATCAAATCTGAGAAGTCAATAGAATGA
>ML799924.1:236241-250094 GCA_009831015.1 Picea engelmannii | reverse complement strand
TTTGGTACATGTTGGTGCATGGTTGATGCACTTTTTTATGGTACGGGTTGATTACAGGTTGAGGTATAGGTAGATGCATGGTTTATGCATGGTTTAGGTTATTGGTACAGGTTGGCTGCAGGTCAGTGATACAAGTTGGTACAATTGTACAATGGTATATCTCACAGTGATAGTGTGATAGTGGTTCCATAATTCTACTTATATGTCAGGACGGTTGGATGGGGAAAGGACAGGTGGTTGTAGCCACCTTCCGGTTATAGTCGGAGAACATAGGGGGTTGTAGCCTCCTTATGGTTGTATCTAGATAATAGGGGAGTTGGAGATTCCCTTAGGTTGTAGCCTGAGAAACTAGGGGGTTGGAGCCTCCTTCTAGTTGCAGCTGGAAAACAAAGGAATTTGGTGCTTCTAATGAATGTAATTCTTCAAGACATATAAGAAAAAACATTATGTGTTTTTTTTCCGCTTTGGTTTTCCACGTAAAATACTGGTGTATTGTGTATGTGTATGATTTTTCATTTGTTCATTTCGTATTTACTCTGTAGTTATTGGATGATAATGATACATTGATATAACACTTGGATTATATAGTTAAAAAGGATTAAATTTATCTATTACTGATTCACCCCCCTCTTAGTAATCCAACAATTGGTATCAGAGTCGATTCCTTCAGGAAATAGTTTAACCACTGGAAGGAGATCATGGATTATTCTGAGAATGGAGTACCAATGTTTAATGGTCAAAATGGTTTTAAGTATGAGATATAGAGCATAAGGACAAAAGTATTTTTACATGCACGGGGACATTATATTTGGCTATCAGTTGTTACAGGATATGATAGTTCAAAAAGGGAAAAGAATGCAACCAAGAAGGAATTGAAGAAGAATAAAAAAATAGAAATGGATTTCATCTGGGAAGGATTACCTAATCTGGTAAGAGAAAAGGTTGGTAAATGTTCATCAGCCAAAGAACTTTGGGATAAGTTACATGAAATATATTCTTCACCCATCGCAGATTCAAAAAATGCCAAAGAAGATGTAGATACAGAACAAGAAGAAAGATGTTCATCATGTTAGAAAAATTCAGAAGAGGAAGAGTATGAAGAAGCAAAAGTTGATTACAGAGAAAAATTGATTAGTGCAATTAAATATCTAAAGAAATAAAGAGAAGAAAACAAGTCATCCAAGAAAGAATTGATGAAGCAAAAGGAAAGTGTTCAAGGTTCCGAAAGGGATCAACAGGTCATAAAGAATTTAAGATCTCAACTAGAAGAGGCTAGAAGAATTGAAGAAACTCTAGAATATCAAAAGAAATGTTTAGAAGATAACATAACAACACAAAAGAATAAGCACAAAAGAGAGAAAAGATATTGATGGATCATCTCAAGGAAAGAACCAATGACTTAAACCAACTTGAGGAAGAGTTTGGTCAAGAAGAGAGAAGATTAGAAGAAGAAATAATTACATTGAAAATACAACTTGAAGAAGCAAAGAGAACAGAAGAGGTCATGAAGTATCAAATAATGAAGAAAGAAGAAGAGGTTGAGAATCTTGAAGAAGAAGTTGTCATACTAAGAGTCAAAATCGTCAAGCTCAACAAGAATGTTGAAGAGACATAAACACCCACATCAGTTGTAGAGAATGAAGAGAAGCACTCTACATTGCTAGAAAATAAGAATGAATAAAATAGAAAGAGTTATGCAGAAGTACTCAAAGGAAGGAATCATGGTCAACCAGAATCTAAGAAAACTAGTAAAGATACATCTTCAAGAATACCATCCATGTTCAAGCCACAAAGAAGATTCAATCATAATCATGATTAGTCCAGGTAGAAAGTTAGAAGGACTACACCACAAAGAATATCATTCACTCCCAAGTATGAATTTTTTTTTTATGGTCATTGTTTTTATTTTATTAATTTTGGACATATTGTAGGGATTATAAAAGAAATGTTCAAGCAAGAAGTTCCTATGTGGCCGCACGTAACATTGAGTGTTATAAATATCATAACTATGGACAGATAGCCAGTGATTGTAGAAGCATGATCAATACTTCCATGAAAGAGAACATTAAAATGGATAAGAAAACAAGAAGAACATGTGAACAGATACCAGGTACCAGAGATCACAAGATTTGCAATAAAACGAGATGAATAAAATTCTATAGAGAAAAATAAAGATGTCAGATACAGAAAGGTTTGGAAAATAACTGAAAGAAAGGAAGGACATGTAAATAAGAAACCATTTCAAGAGATTGCACTTTCAGGAATTGTAGTGAAAGATGAATCCACAGACAGAAAGAAAGAAGTCAAAGCTCAGAGAGATAATGAATCTACCAATGAAGATGATGATGAATACACATCAGAGGAGGAATTGTTCTGAGCCATCTGACTTAGAGACTCCAAAGTAATATGAATATTAGACAGGGGGAGTCTATGTGATAGTTGTGATAGACCAAAGAACCATCCTTCGAGTAGTTTTCAAAGTTTAAGAAGACAGATTCAGAGCAGTCAGTTAGTAGAAGTATAGTTTGATAGATTAATCGAGACGTCATGATAGTATAATGATAAATGGGTCATCATTATGGACAGTTGTGCAAGTAGAGTCTTGGATAGTATGGACAAATATGGATTCGTAAGAACACTTAGCAAGTTTGGACAGAAATATAAAAGTGGACGAGAGCATGGATTCATATATTGGTTTAGAGAGTGGTTCAGATACAAAGGAACATTATCATAATGGATGATAATTACACAGGAAATGGCTTGAACAATGCTAATGGATTCCAAATTGAAAGATATTTTTTGGACACATGCAGTGCATACATTAGTTCACATTCAAAACATAGTAATTCTCAGAAACAACAATGACAAAACTCCCTACGAACTATGGAAAGGAAGCGCAAACAACAACCGCTACATCAAGGTAACTCAAGGTAATATTTTATTAATTGAAATTTATGTTGATGATATTGTTTTGGAAGTACTAATGACTGGTTAAGCCAAAAATTTGCAAAGGATATGTAGAATGAATTTTAAATGTCATTACTTGGAGAACTATCCTTCTTTTTGGGTCTTCAGATATGTCAAAGAAACCAAGGAATTCTTATTTCTCAAACTAAGTATATATCATAGAAATGCTAAAGAAGTTTGGAATGGAAGATTGCAAACCAGTTACCACTCCTATGCAAACTAGTTGCAAGTTGAGCAAAGATGATGATTCAAAGTATACAAACATGAGAAAATACAGGTCAATGATTGGTAGCTTACTATATGTGACAACATCTAGACCAAATGTAATGCAAGAAGTTGGACAGGTGGCATGATTTCAACCAACACCAAAGGAATCACATGTATTAGCAATGAAGATGATTTCTAGATATCTCAAAGGAACATAAGAGTTTGGATTATGGTATCCAAAAGGAAAGGATATATCACTTATTTCCTACACAGATGCAGATTGGGTAGGTTGCATTAATGACCGACGAAGCACCACTGAGAAGCGTTCTACTTGGGTGAGTGTTTAGTATCTTGGCTAAGCAAGAAACAATCATCAATATCCTTATCCACAGTCGATGCAGAGTATATTGGAGCAACAACATGTTGTACACTGGTTCTATGGATGAAACAAACTTTGGCAGATATACAGGTTGAGTATGATGAGCCCATTCCAATCTATTGTGATAATACAAGTGCCATCAGTATCTCAAAGAACCCAATGATGCACTCCAAGACGAAGCACATTCCAATCAAGTATCACTTTCTATGGGAACAGGTTGCAGAGAAGAACATCAGAATTGAATATGTGGGAACAAAAGAACAAGTGGCATACATCTTTACAAAACCACTTCCATGGGAAGCCCTTGAGTATCTTCGCCAGAGACTAGGAATAATTTATACTCCAAAATGAATGATTTTGAGTGCTTATATTTATGTCTTAGATGTACACGAGGAAGCACCATAAATAGGACAAAGGGGGAGAGATTTATCAGATGCAAAGGTAAATGCTTGGAGAGAGAGAATAGAGGTATGTTTCCAAGGGGAGAAATTGGCACAAGGGAAGAATGAGCGATATGACTTCAGAGTGATACTCTTTGTCAAAGGGGGGGATATTATTCATATGAAGGGAAAGAGAGTAATCAAAGTCTTATAAACACAAACAAGAATCAAAGGCATGTAGACAGGGGGAATAGCCCCAAGGAGAGTTCAATCAGGGGGAGAAGCCCCAAAGGGAGATACCCTTTTCCATTGATTTCAAAGGGGGAGAGATAGAAACATTAATGAAGAGTATAAGCATGAATGCTATCATGACTAAGTGTTGCCATCAATGTTGGTGTTGCCATCAATGCCAAAGGGGGAGATTGTCAGACAATTGGCTTAGGTTGATGGATTGTTGGTTTTCATTGATTTCAACCATTGGAGAGTGATATTGTAGATTGATGTCAACCCTTAGTGATTGATGTCAATCCTTGGAGAAAGTTTGGTAGTGAATTCCGGTAGCACAAAGGTTTGGGTAATGGACCCAAGGTTGTTTCATGTATAACGGTATGAGTTTTAATATATTTGAAGGTAATACTATTATATATGGATAGTACATGTCATTCCATTTCTGGTGGTATGTGGAACACCACATAACTCCTCACGGTTAGAGAGTTATGGCCATGAGAAGTTGGAGAACCCAGGTTTGGGTAATGGACCCAATTTTGTTTGATGGATAATGGTATGAGTTTTGATATATTTGAAGGCAATACTATTTTAGAGGGATAGTAAATGTCATTCCATTTCCAGTGGTATGTGGAAATTCACATAACTCCTCACGGTTAGAGAGTTATGGCCATACGAAGTTGGAGGACCCTCATATGTCATCTAGAAACCCCAAAAGGTCAAAGTAGTCAAAGTGGCTTAAGAGATTTTAGAAGGTAAATAATAAAGTGAAGTGATGAGTGTACTATAATTTAAATTGAATAAAAAATAAATTGTTTAAAAAATAAATTTAATGGATAAATTAGAAGTGGGTTAACCCTAAAATAAGGAAGGTAGGCAAAGTGACCTAGAAGATGCTTCTATGGAAGCTACTTAGAGAGTATAAATAAGAGGCAAGGCTCTCTCATTTAACATGAAACTTGAGAATATTGAATAAATATAGGTGACTGAGGTAACCAAAGGATATCTAATCTGAATTTCATAGGGAAAATGAAGAAAAGAAGGTCAGAATTCAAGGGAGGATAAATTCTTTTGATGATGTTTTCTAAGGTATGTTATTTACAGGTCATCTCACCATTTTCGCCATAACTTTATTTTTAGAATTATTCAGACCATGAAATTGATATTCCATTGAGGAAACATATCCAAGTATCCGTGGTAAAATTTTCATCTTGTGGGTCGTTGTATTTTTGGATTTACACATCGTGGAAAATAGGGTTTGTGGCTAGTCCTGAAACTAGTCTAAAACAAGTGTTTTGGGTAAAAACGTCATAACTTCTTCATAACATATCCCAATTCAGTAATACCAAATGTGTTGGTTATAGTACAGTCTGTAGTATTTTATGCAACATTTTCAGATCCATTCAACAAACATTCTGTGTGGGGCACACTCTACAAGGTCGATCTCTAGAATAATCCATAATTCAACAAGGTATGCCATTTTTTCTATAACTCATTTTTTGAAAGGTTCCAAGTAGTGACACCTGGATTAATTGTATAAAACACACTAAAGAACATTGTGTACTATTTTTAGATCTGTATTCATTATAGGTACATAGTTATGATTATTTCAAGTTAGGGTTGTTGACTAATCCAAAACTAGTCATGTGAGACTAAATTAAAGTTTGATGAAAATGCTAGTCTCTTTGTTAAAGTTAAGGAAGGGTTGTAGGTATGTGATCATATAAAACAAGTATATTACATAGTTACAAATCATATTTGGATGATGAAATTGATGAGGGATTTTGGTTGAGGTACATGTTGGGTACATGGTTGAGACAAGTAGTTGATGAGTTGGCACATACATGAGGCGTATAGTTGATGATGTTGGTACATATCGATGAGTCATAGTTGATGAGTATTTGATACATGATTGGTACATGCTTGGTACATGGTTGGAGGCACTTGTTATTAGTATTATTGACACATGGTTTATGGATGATGTAGCATACTTGTATTGGTATATTATTAGAAGCACATATTGATCTTGGTGATGATTATGAGTTGTTGTGTTATGGTTGGTTGATGCACATCTTTGAGAGATGTCTTGGAAATTGATCTTGGTGAGTAGATACGATTTGGTTAATAATATTGATGAGATAGGTTGTTGTGATAGGTTGGTGTGACAGGTTATTCGTACAGGTTTTGTGCATGGTTGATGCACTTGTTCATGGTACAAGTTTTGTATAGGTTTGGTGGATGGTTGATACACTTGTTCATGGTACACATTTTGTACAGGTTGGTGCATGGTTGATGCACTTGTTTATGGTAAGGTTGATTACAAGTTGTTTGGTATAGGTTGGTTCATCTTTGATGCACTTGTTTATGGTACAGGTTGATTACATGTTGAGGTATAGGTATATGCATGGTTGATGCATGGTTCAGGTTATTGGTACAGGTTAGTTGCATGTCAGTGGTACAAGTTGGTACAATTGTACAGTGGTATATGTCACAGTGATAGTGTGACAGTAGTTCCATCATTCTACTTATATGTCAGGGAGTTTGGATGGGGCAAGGACAAGTGGTTGTAGCCGGAGAACATAGGGTTTGTAGCCTCCTTCTGGTTGTAGCCAAAGAATAATGGAGTTGGAGCTTCCCTCAGGTTGTAGCCTAAGAAACTAGGGGGTTGGAGCCTCCTTCTAGTTGCAACTGGAAAACAAAGGAAGTTGGTGCTTCCAATGAATGTAATTCTTCAAGACATATAAGAAAAAACATTGTGTGGTTTTCTCTCGCTTTGGGTTTCCACGTAAAAAATTGGTGTATTATGTATGTGTACGATTGTTCATTTGTTCATTGCTTATTTACTCTGCATTTATTGGATGATAATGCTACATTGATATAACACTTGGATTATATGGTTAAAAATGATTAAATTTCTCTATTACTGATTCACCCCCCCTGTCAATAGTCCAACACCTTCAAATGTTGCAATTATCACATTCAAAATATTGAATCTTTTCCAAACAAACAAGTTGTGATAGTGGGCTTATTGATGTACCATTGGATCCTTTAATAGTGCACATTTGGTTGAGCACTTTACCTATTAGTCCTCCTTCTCATAAAATTGGATTATCGATTTTGGAGAAATTAGGCATATGACCAGATCTCAACCCCTCTTTGATTATCAACAATATCATAGTGAAGAGAAAGTGGCCATTGGTGATATATTAGCATTGCAATTTTTGAGATTTGTTGTTGCCATCAATGACATCACCAAGTTTGGAGATTTCCTTTATGTTCCAAGTGTTGTACGAAATATTTTAGATATTTACTACATCAACTCACCAACAAACGGTGGAATTTTGGCTAGATCGATGGGTTGTAAAGGAAATTAATGATTGTTTTAAAGTGGTTTCCATCATATATTGTGATGAAACCAATCATGTGTGAACACTAGAGAAGACTCCTTTGGAATCAAAATAATTTGTTTCTATGGTAGAGAATACCGATGAAACTAACATATTATGGGAATCAATGTTTGGGACATACAAACTTTGGGTTTTTGTGACATATGACTCTTTTACACATAAATGGTAATATTACATAGATGAACCACCTAGTAGTGTTTGTGAAGGGTGTGTGATGGGAAACACCATCAAGGGTACTTTCCTAAAGATAAAAGGAGGACATCTTCTCAACCTTTTGAGTTGGTTGATAGTCACGATATTTATGGACCTATGATTGTAATTCATGGTTTCAAACATTTGAATGTATTGGACCCGTTATCATAGGATTTGTACTTGTACAATGGCCAACACAAGTCCCTTGAATCTGTGTAACTATGGAAAATCCCACCACTCTCTCCTTAGTAAGGAATTCCCTCATTTTAGTGATGGAGGAGATCCACCACAGGGGAGGCTTTCCTGGTGACCTCAAGAGATCAAAGTAGAAAGTTTAGTAGACAAGACTATTTCCCCCTCTGTTGGTCACCTAAAGTCAAGGTATAGGTCAAAGGAAGTAAGAGGTGCAAAGTTGTTTGAGTATATGCTCAAAACGAGAACACTTTATAGCATATATAATATGATTTCCAGGTACAAACATGAAATTAAAACCTCATAAGACACTAGACAACAATAATTGCTACAATTTTTTATCAATTTGTAGCAATGAACAATGATACAACAACAATAAGAGATTTATAAAAACAACAAGAATTAAGCTTCAGAATTGCAACAATTAACAATGTAAACTTAAGACACATCCAGTAGATTAATATCCAATTGTTTAAGATAAATTCTGAGCAAGTTAGGCCACATTTTCAAGAGTGCATGCAACAAATAAGAATGTATTCATATGGATATAGTAAACTTTTGCAATATCAACAAGTTTACTAGTGAGTTAGTGAGTGTTAGTGTTTGCAAAGTTAGTATAAAGCTTGGGAGAATTGAAAGAGAGTGTTTGTTGATAAATTTCACCACAAGTGATCCGGATTATTTTCGGCACGAAAAGAGAGCGGATATATAATAAAGAAATGCACAGAGATAGCGCAAATATACAATAACATAACAAAAATGTATCAGAGATGCAACTATAAGCATAGAGATACAATAATACATGATTTATATTAATAAAAGAAATGTACAGAGGCTGTAAAAATATAGAGTGAAAGACTCGCTAGAATGGTGGCAGCTTATCTCTGAGAAGAGATGTGATGACTACTCACAATCGCAAGAAAACGATTTTAAAATGAAGCTGCAAGGGCCTTTTTATCATAAATAAAATTCAAAACCCTAACCCCAGAAGATGAAAAGCCAACAGTTTTGTGGACCTTGTTTTGGGTAGTTTGGTGTATCAACTTCCCAGGGGCATAACTTTGCCATACGATCTTCATTTGGGGCGCACGATAGCTCGTTGGAAAGGTATTGTCAAGGATATTAATTTAGGGGGCTAAATCAGAGCCTTTGGATATCATTGAGAAGCTCTATCCCAAAAACCCTTCATTTAGGCCCTCAAAATGGCCCCAGAAGTTAAAAATTGCTAAAAATAGTAAATTACCAAAATTGCCAAAGAATTGTTTTGAGCCAGTTGGAAAAGGTGTGTGGCCATCGATATCCACCTGGATCAATCCTCCCTCCTTAGGAATAAATGGTATCCATTGTGTTGAGTGCCCCAGGGAGAGGGAAAAGTGTTTGTTGAATCTACATCTTGATGAGTTGCTTGCCTTGTTGGAGAAGTTGCGCTGCTTAGCTTGTTGAAGGTTGTCACGAACATGTGGCTGGAAGGGTTGGACCTTTTTAACCAGTCTGGCTACATGAGATTATTGTATGAAAAATGAATCTTTACACTTTGCTGCAATATTTTTGACTTGCTTCTGTTGGATAGAAGGTGCTTGGGCCAGAGCTATAGTGGTTGCAGTATCCTTCTGTTCACGTTTTGAACATATTGTAAAGAAGCTGAGTTTTGTAGTATGATATACTACCTTGCAACATTGTTTAGGTGGAATATTAGTCGAAAATACCTCTGGTATTCTATAGATATGACCCCCTAGAGAAACATTGACATTGCAGGTTCGAGACTCATAAACAACATGGTGCTTCCACATATATGGTTGGCCCAAGAGAACATCAAAGACATCCAGTGGGGAAAGATCACATAATGCCTCATCCTTGAAGGGATGGATGTCGTATGACAATCGAAATTGTTGGATGAAGCAAATATCTCATCCCTGACGAAGCCACCCAATGTTGTATGGTTGTGGGTGTAGTGTTGTCAACAATCCCAACTATTTGATTACCTATGTTGAGATGAGGTTCTTCTGGCTTCTGTTATCAACAATAAAATGAAGTGGGGTCCCATTCACCCACATCTGTGAATGAAAAAGGCACTCCCCCTCTTCTGGATATGTTGTTTCTTCTAGTTGAATTGTTGTGGTCGTGACAATAGCAGTGGGGTCTGCATTGATTATCTGTCTTTTACCAATATTTTCAAAAATAGATTCTGAATTAGGGTTTGGCTCCTTATCTTTGATCTTATCCACCAATGAATTTTTTGAGCAACATTCATCGATGTTGTGCCAGGGGATTTTGTGGAAATCGCACCATTTTTCGGTGTCCTTCTTCGTCTTCCTGTGACCCTTCTTTTCCTGTGGCTTGGACTGGTTCTTAGGAAGTTGTTTGTTAGGGATGTCTTTCTCATACTTTGGTTGTTGCAAATTTCCAGATCCGAAATATCATTTGTTCTGGTGCTTAAACTTCTACTCATTTTTAACAACATATCAATAAGCAGAACCGAGTGATGAGATGTCCAGAAAATCCATTTCAGTTCGGATGCATCTATATAGAGCCCCATGGTATTTCAGAAACAGATGTCGCTCAGAGTATTTCATACCCATATTGGTGCATAAGGTATGGAAGGTATTGGTGAAATACATAACTGCTTGGACCTTCTCTTGTCGCAGTGTGGTCCATATCATGTACTGGTCCTCATAGTTGTCAAGAGGATAATACTGTTTCTTTACCGCATCCACAAAAAAATCCCAAGTGGGCTCGACCCCATATATTCTAGAATCCTCTGTGGAACTTTTCTCCCAATAATTTTCCCACCAATGTTTTACATGGAGGAGACATTTAAGGAGTGCGAAGGTGATCTTTTCCCTGTCAGAAAACATATGAACAAAGAAATTACCTTCTAATAGATTTAACCATTTGTCTAGGGCATCTGCATCTATCTGACCTTCAAATACAAGAATATCAAAATTAACCTATACCTTGAAAGGAGAGGTTATTCCAAAGTGGTTGTTTGATGAAGATGCATCTATTTCTATCGGTAGGCATTGAAGTATGTGTGAAAAGTTCTCCATCATTTTGTCCCTTTATCACGTGAGAGCTTGGTCAAGAAATAGATTGATAGGATCGTATGCTCCGTCATTTTTCTTTTCTTCCCCCATGGAGGGTTTCTTGGGTGTGTGAGAGTGATTGTCTTCAAGAGAGACAAGCTCGAGACCCAACTTGCTATACTTGGACCTCGTCGGGGACATGCACTGAAAAAACGATCAAGAGCAGCCTGCTCTGATACCACTGATCCAGATTATTTCGACACGAAATGAGAGCAGAGATATAATAAAGAAATTCAAAGAGATATCGTGGATCTCCAATAACATAACAGAAATGTATCAGAGATGCAA
The DNA here is from genome assembly GCA_009831015.1 of Picea engelmannii. Classification (NCBI taxonomy): domain Eukaryota; kingdom Viridiplantae; phylum Streptophyta; class Pinopsida; order Pinales; family Pinaceae; genus Picea; species Picea engelmannii. Next base: position 238,774 of record ML799924.1, on the reverse strand, counting down.
CCATAAACACAGAGATATAGTAATACACGATTTCTATTAATGAAAGAAATGTACAAAGACCATAAAAATACAGAGTGAAAGACTCGCTAGAATGGTGGTAGCTTATCTCTGAGAAGAGATGTGATGGCTACTCGCATTCGCAAGAAGGTGATTTTACAATGAGGCTCCAAGGGCCTTTTTATCATAAATAAAATCCAAAACCCTAACCCCGGAAGATGAAAATCCAACAGTTTTGTGGACCCCGTTTTGGGTAGTTTGGTGTATCAACTTCCCGAGGGCGTAACTTTGGCATACGATCTCCGTTTGGAGCACACGATAGCTCGTTGGAAAGGTATCGTCGAGGAGATTAATTTAGGGGGCTCAATCAAATCTTTCAGATATCATTGAAAAGCTCAATCACAAAAAACCTTCATTGAGGCCCTCAAAATGGCCCTAGAAGTTAAAAACTACTAAAAATAGTAAATTACCAAAATTGCTAGAAAATTGTTTTGAGCCAATTGGAAAAGGTGAGTGGCCATCGATATCCACCTGGATCAATCCTCCCTCCTTAGGAATCAATGGTATCCATTGCATTGAGTTCCCGGGGGAGAGGGAAAAGCGTTTGTTGAATCTACATCTTGATGAGTTGCTTGCCTTGTTGGAGAAGTTGTGTTGCTTAGCTTGTTGAAGGTTGTCACGAACATATGGATGGAAGGGTTGGACCTTTTTAACCAGTCTGGATACATGAGATTCATGTGTGTAGAATGAATATTTACACTTTGCTGCAATCTTTTCAACCTGTTTATGTTGGATAGAAGATGCTTGGGCCGAGGTTATAGTGGTTGCAATATCCTTCTGTTCACCTTTTGAATAGATTGTGAAGAAGCTAAGTTTTGTATTATAAGATACTACCTTGTGGCACTGTTTAGGTGGAATAATAGTGGGAACTACCTATGGTATTATGTAGAGATGACCCCCCAAAGAAAAAATGACACTGTAGGGTCGAGACTCATAAACAACATGGTGCTTCCACGTATATGGTTGGCCCAAGAGAACATCAAATACATCCAGTGGGGAAACATCACATAATACATCATCCTTGAAGGGTTGGATGTCATATGACAATCGACATTGTTGGCTGACACGAAGATCTCATCCTTGACGAAGAGACCCAATGTTGTATGGATGTCTGTGTGGTGTTGTCGACAATCCCAACTATTTGACGACCTCTGTTGAGATGAGGTTCTTCTGGCTTCTGCTATCAACAATAAAATGCAGTTGGGTCCCCTTCACCCACATCTGTGAATGAAAAAGGTGCTCCCCCTCTTTTGGATCTGTTGTTTCTTTTGGTTGAATTGTTGTAGTCGTGATAATAGCAGTGGGGTATGTGTCGATGATCTGTCTTTTACCAGTATTTTCTTAATCATATTCTGAATTAGGGTTCGGCTCCTTGTCTTTGATCTCGTCCACCAATGACTGTTTTGAGCGACATTTATTGGTGTTGTGCCAGGGGATTTTTTGGAAATCGCACCATTTTCTAGTGTCCTTCTTTGTCTTCCTGTGACCCTTCTTTTCATGTGGCTTAGACTAGTTTTCAGGAAGTTGTTTGTTAGGTACATCTTTCTCATACTTTGGTTGTTGCAGATTTGCAGATCCAAAATCTCTTTTTTCCTGGTGCTTAAACTTCTACTCAATTTTAACAGTATATCGATAAGCATAACCGAGTGATGAGATGTCCAGAAAATCCATTTCAGTTTGGATGTAACTGTGTAGAGCCCCACGGTATTTTAGAACCATATGTCACTCAGAGTCTTTGATACCCATCTTGGTGTGCAAGGTATGGAAGGTATTGGTGAAATATGGAACTTCTTGGTCCTTCTCTTTCTGCAGTGTGGTCCATCTCATGTACTGGTCCTCATAGTTTCCAACAGGGTAATATTATTCCTTTACCGCATCCACAAAAAAATCTCAAGTGGTCTCAGCCCCATATATTCCAGACTCCTCTGTGGAACTTTTCTCCCAGTAAGTTTCCCACCAATGTTTGACATGGGGGAGATATTTAAGGAGTGCGAAGGTGATCGTTTCCCTATTGGAAAAATTATGAACAGAGAAATAACCTTCTAATAGATTTAAGCATTTGTCTAGGGCATCCACATCTATCTGACCTTCAAATACAACATAATTACCAACTTAATGAGAACTCTCCAGAGTTCTCATTTTTTGGGGGGTCCAATTTTTTACCTCGTTTTTAAAAATGGTGCTACCGATAGCACCCCCTCTCTATTTTTAGATGATTTTTGATATTTTCAATTTTTCGATCCCCAATGTTTCCACATTATTTTTTTAAATGCTCATTTTTCATCTATTTTCATTTTTTTCTAAATATATGTATTTGTTTTTATTCAACTCTATTTTTAGTCTTTTTTTCATGCTTCTTTCAATCTTAAAAATGTTTTTTACCATTTATTTTTTCGAAGTTACGATTTTTCATAGAATTTTGTCTCCTTAATTAATTTATTGTTCCATACTTTTTAAATATAGTGAAAAACATCAT
>ML799924.1:212760-225555 GCA_009831015.1 Picea engelmannii | reverse complement strand
GGCTCTAGAGATTTCACCAATTTTAAACAAGAATAACCTTGTGAGAGGATGAAGCACTTATGCTCCTCTCTTAGGGTTTTACCAAGCAAGAAGTCTAGCATAAATAAGCAATATTCACAATGTAACATAACAACATAAAGATAAATTGCAGAAAATCGACTTACTTTAGCCAATAAACCAAGAGAGAAAACCCTAATTGCATAAATTATTCTTCAAACTCAAACAAATCATCCACAAAATAATCCTCCAAGCATGGCACACTAGTAGAAGAGATAGATAACCCAAGATAGGGTGAAAGTTTCATACTTGTTCTCACAAATGGTGAAGAATAAATGATTGTTGAAAAATGAAAATGAGATGGTCCTCTATTTATATGAGGACATATAAACCAATGTGTCCAATTTAAATTGTCAACAACAAATTAGAAGAGGATCGACCTCCCTCATTTTCCTTTACAATTTGAAAAAATGAAAATTACATAAAATAAAACCCTAAAAAAGGTGACATCATGACCTAGAAGGGTGACGTAAAGTTGAATAGTGAGACTTCAAGCCTCAAGAGGAGAACGTTGGGCCTCCAAATTCCATATGTCATGCTCTAATATGCCAAAGTTTCATTCCATGTGTCTCCTCCTATCAAACCACCTCTCAAATCCATCATCCATCAAACATATATTCCAAGATGATGTTAAGGGCTAGAGGGTGACGTCCTAGGCATCCAATGGCCACGTCCAAGTGTATAAGGTGACATCATGTATGGTTCATCATCCTTCATTGGGAAAGTTCCTACAAAGACAAATAAGTACCCCCTCCAAGTGTCCACAATTCATATGAATCATGCCAAGTAAGCCATATTTAATATAAGAACCACCCAAACAAGTGCATTAAACCCCCTCAAATTAAACAAATGCTCAAATACCTTATAAAATTTTCCAAATTAAGGCATGGGAGGGGTGTCATGGTGCTTTATTGGGTAGGCCATGTTGGATTACTGAGAGGGGAGGGTGAATCAGTAATGAGTAACTAAAGTACTTTTAACCACATTTTATTCTTCAACAATATTCAACAGTTTATCATTAACATTCAATATATCATCAACGGTATAATCATAAAAAACATCACATCACAATAGATACACATTGCACCAGAATTTATGTGGAAACCCAAACCAGATAAAACCACGCAATGCTTTTCTTATATATCAAAATAATACATTCATTGGAAGCACCAACTTCTGATACTCCAACTACAATTGGAAGGAGTCTCCAACCTGAAAGAATCTATAACTCCCTAAATTCTCTGACTCCAAACAGAAGGAGGCTACAACCCCATGAGTTCTCTGGCTCCAACTGAAAGGTGTCTACAACCACTTATCCTTGTCCCATCCTACCGCCCTGAAATATAAATGTAGACCAATTGTCTCTATCACAAACTCTTCCATTGTCACTATCATTGTCACATCAACATGTATCTTCTCATCAATCAAATAAAATTGTACCATACCATGCATCAAGTGTATACCAATATACATACTATCTCGTGCATCAATCGCAAACCAAAAGATGCATCAACAATGAATAGTGAATCATGAACTAGAGCATCAACCATGTACAACCTCTGCCATATACCATATCATCAACCATATGCATATTTGTACCATATCATCAATGAATTATATCAAAGAACTAATGCATTCCCCTCATGCATATGCCACCATACATCATGAGTATGCCTCAACCATGTATAATCAACTCAAGTATATGAACTATAAGAACAATTTCATATGTTGAACTATATATAAGAGTGTTCCTCACTTAGTTAAGCAACCAAGATATAGCATATCCAAATACCAAACAAACAATACCAAGTATGCCTCAAGCATACACCATATCATGAGAAAAAGTAACCATCAAAACAAATATACAACCATACCAATATATCTCTAGCTGACCTAAAACTTTGATATGTTAACATGTAGACTTCCTTCAGACCTTTAGGGACATGGTACCGACATCTACTCAATCCTTGATTAGATTTTCACAGATACACGACTTTCTCTTATACAACCCACATATATCTTTGCTTTCCTCCACTACATCCTGCATACATCCATGCCTTGCTAACCTTAAGCCTACGGATACCTCAGAAACTAGGGTTTTTTGTAACCCTGAGACTTTCCCCTTCAACCTTCCTTTGCTACCTCAGAAATATGTTGTCACAACATTAGAAAAATATCACTAGTTCAAAAGATAGATAATCAATGAATGAGTATGTGAGTGTACTTTTAAATGACTCGTTGAGGTGTTTATATACGTGTTCTAGGTAAATCCTCTCCTTAATTTAGGGATTCTAGGGTTTTCTTGTTACAATAACTTTTACCCATTAAACTAGGGGATTCTTTTCCACTCTTCTGGGCTTCCAACTTTACAAGTCCATATCTTCCTAACCATGAGGAACCATGTGGAATTTCTCATATCACTGAAAACAATACGACGAGTACTATCCATCTATGATGGTATTTCCTACATTCACTTTGTCCTTTCTATCCATATTCCTCATTCAACTTTGGGTATCAAAACCACACTATCGGGGCTACGGGAAGATGCTACTAGAAAACTTCAATGATTGACATCAATATCTAAGGGTTGAAATCATTCTCCAAGATCACTCTCCAAGGGTTGACATCAATGAAGACCAAAAAAACACTATCCAACAATACCCCCCTTTGGCATTGATGGAAACACTTAGGCATGAAAATCCTTATGCTCATGCTCCCCATGACTACATGCCTCTATCTCTCCATGCCTTACTTTCCATCTCTCCCCCTTTAACAACAATGGAAAAGGGTACTCTTCATCTGGGGTTTCTCCCCCTATCTACAAGCCTCTACTAACTCTATAGAATTTTCTCTTCATGGTGCTTCCTCGTGTAATTCCTTGACATATATATGAAAAGAATTCAAAAAATTTGTTACTTGAACTTATTCAAGACTTATGTTTCTCCCCCATGTCTAGTTAAGCTTCATGTTGAGTGGATCATTGTGGGGCATAAACGATTCCAAGTTTTTGTCGCAGATACTCAAAAGGTTCCCTTGCAAGCGGTTTGGTGAAGATATATGCAATCTACTCTTTTGTCTCGACATACTCTAGATTGATGTTCTTCTTTGTAGCCTATTCTTGTAAGAAGTGATACTTGATCAGAATGTGCTTCGTCTTAGAGTGAATCACTGGATTCTTTGAAATATTGATGGCATTAGTTTTGTCACAAAGTATTAAAATATGATCATCATATTTTACTTGCATATCCTGCAATGTTTGATTCATCCAAAGAAGCTGAGTACAACAAGATCTTGCTGCAATCTATTATGCCTTCGTTGTGGACACAGATATTGATGATTGTTTCTTGCTTATCCACAATACTAGACACTCACCCAAGCAGAAATTTGCTCCACTTTCATTTATTCTATCATCAATGCAACCTTCCTAATATGCATCTATGTAGGCCACAAGAGATAGATCCTTCCTTTTTTGATACCATAAACCAAACTCTTTTGTACCTTTGATATATCTGAATATCCTCTTTGTTGCCAAAACATGTGATTCTTTTGGTGCTACCTGAAACCTTGCAACCTGTCCAACTGCGTGCATCACATCTAGTATAGAATATGTTACATAAAGTAAGCTAACAATCATTGATATGTATTGTCTTTGATCTGGATCCTTGGAATCATCATCCTTACTTAACTTGCAACTTGTCTGCATAGGAGTACTGACCAATTTGCAATCTCTCATTCCAAACTTATTTAATGTTTCTCTGATATAATTTTACTGAGAGATGAAAACACCTTTGTTCCTCTGACATATATGTAGTCCCAAAAATAAGTTTAACTCACCAATAAAGGACATATCAAACTTTTGTTTCATGTCTTTGGAAAACTTCTGACTTGTCTTGTCGTCGTCACTTCTGAAGATAATGTCATCTACATAGACTTCAATAATCAATATATTGTCTCGATCCACCTTTATGTATGTATTGTTGTCTTCATTTCCTTTCCTAAACCCTTATTATCGCAATTATCTTTCCAGTATCAAATACCATGCTCTGGGGGCTTGTTTGAGACCATATAAATCCTTCTTCAATTTGTAAACATAACTTTCCTTCTCAGATAATTTAAATCCTTCTAGTTTCTCAATGTAGACTAATTCTTCTAGATATTCATTTAGGAATGTTGATTTCATGTCCATATGATACACTTTAATATTCTTGGAGAAAGCATAAGATAGTATTGGTTTGATTTCTTCCATCCTCGCAATTGGGGAAAAAATGTCTTCAAAATATATACCTTAAACTTGAGAGTATCCTTTGCACACCAATATTTCTTTGTTCCTGGTAACATGTCCATCCTTGTTCAATTTGTTCTTGAAGACCCACTTTGTACCAATGGAATTCTACTTCTTTGGTCTTAGCACTAGTTCCCATGTGTCAGTCTTCTCTATCTGATCTAAATCTTCATCCATGGACTTGACCAAGTGTTCATATTTGTTGGCTTCTTCAAAACTACTTGGCTCAATTGTATACAATAGTGCTAGATGTCATTGTTTTGGTGAACTGATTCTTCCTATGGTTTCAACTCCTGCATCTTTATTTCCAATAAGATGATTTGATGGATGATTCTTCTACACTCGTCTAATGGGTGTATTTGGATGTACTTGAATATCCTATTGTTCTTTCTCTGCTTATGGCTACTCTTATTCTTCATTTGATTATTCATCTACTTCTTCTTCTTTCAAATCTTCTTCATGATCTTGTTCCACTGAATCTTTGCTAATTTCTTTTATATTTCAACCATTTGTCTCATCAACCGTCACATTGATGCTTTCCACTATTTTTTTGAGTCTCATATTGAAACATTTGTATGTTTTCTTTTTTATTGAGTACCTAACCAGTATGCCTTTATCAACTCGAGAATCAAATTTTCCAACTCTACCATCTTCTCTTTTGATGTAGCATTTGCTTCTGAAAACTTTGAAGTGCTTCACATTTGTTGGTCATCCTTTCCATAGATCGTATGGAGTCTTATCATTGTTATCTATGAGTATCCATTTGTTTTGAATGTGAACTATTGTATGCATTTCTTGTACCCAAAATACATATGTCAACCTGGAATCCATTAACATGGTTCTATCAATTTCCTGTATTGTTCTATTCTTCCTTTCAACGACTCCATTTTGTTGAGGTGTCCTAGCTACTGAAAATTACCTCTTGATCCAATGCTCATTGCATAATTCCATGAATTCCTTTGATGTAAATTATACTCCATTGCCTTATCTCAAATACTTGATTTTAAACTATGTCTCAGTTTCAACCATCTCTTTGTATGTCTTGAAGCTTTCGAATGCCTATGAGATCTTGTTTAAAAATAAAATTGTATTCATTATTATGTATTCACCAACTAGTATCATGAAGTATTGTAAACCTTTCAATCTTTTTTTTCTTATTGGTCCAACCAGATCAATATGTACAATTTACAGTGGTTTTGTTGTGCAATATTCCTTTGAATTGCAATTTGCCTTGGTCTATTTTCCCTATATACAATGCTTTCATAGAATGTTTGTTGGCTTCGAGATCTTGGAAAATTATCTTACTACTTCCTTTTTGTTGACTTTGATAAGATTATCAAAATTTATGTGACCCATTCTTTTGAGCCAAATCCAAATTTCATCATCCTTTCCTAAGCAACATATTTCTTTTCCTATTTCATTTAGAACATATATGTTTCTTGGAGTCCTAACAGTTGTAGCTACCAACTTACCTGATTTTTATTTCCTTATTTCACACTTCTTTGAATCAAACACAAGTATGTGTCCTTGATCACACATTTGACTTACACTTGGCAGATTGTGTTTCATGTCTTCGACCAGTAAAACATTTTATGTTGTGGCATCCTTACTTCTCAGCTTGATTGTTCCCTTTCCAATGATCCTGGTTGAGTTGTCATTCCCAAATGAAATTAATCCATATCTTTACTTATTCAATGTTAGAAACTTGTATTTATCACCTTTCATATGCTTTGAGAATCCACTGTCAACATACCATCCATGTTTCTTGTGTTGATATTGTAGAGAAAGATGGAATAGTTCAGTGTTGAATTGATCCTGCTTTCTTATCCATATCCTTTGTGGTTCCTTCTTATGACTATTGATATCCTGCTTTGGTTCTCTTGGAGGAACAGTGAGTCGAAAATATCTAGCCATATGTCCAAATGTATTGAACTTATAACATTCTACCCCATCACTTAATGATCCAAATATGTTGTAGCTTCTATTATGTGATTCATGAGATCTTATTGTATGACTATTTCTTATATAACCATCATCATTTCTTATGTTCTTGGTATTGGCTCTACAATTCATAGCTTTGTGCCCAAAATTATAACATGAATAACATGAACCAAGAAAAATAGTTTTATGCCTAGGAGTAGAAGATCTTATAAATTGAGTTGCTCTTTTAAATCCTTCTTCTTCTTGAGGTATTTCTATATTGGCTACTGTTGATACTAATTTATGAATATTCTAGGTGGTGTTGTGTCTATGTAATCTTCCTCTTGAGTTTTCTTGTCTTCTTCTTTTGAGGGACCTCTGACACCTTCTGCATAGTTTCTTGGTTATGCTTCTTGCTATGTCGTTTTGGAGCTTGAACCTTTCTTTGTCTACATCTAATTTTATCCTAATCAAGATATATCATAGTAAGGTATTTGATTGTTAATGATATTATCCAATATCCTTGTGTTGTTTTGTTGCATGACCTTCTTCTGAATATCTTTTCTTAGAATGACTATCTCTACTTCTAACTTTTCAATGATCATGTCCTTTTCATCTAACATTTCTTTGAGTGTGTCTTTAATACTCTTGTCTTCTTATGCCTGTAAATTTATCTTTGTGATTGTCTAATCGACTTCCTTGGAGTTCTGAGATTCTTATTTCTTCATTAGTTCTTCCTGGAGTGACTTGTTTTTCTTCTTTTCTCTTTTAATAACTTCTATGGCACTCAACAATTCTTCTCTGTAATTGACTTGTGCCTCTTCATATTCTTTTTTGAATCCATATTCATCGAAGTCTTCTATTTCCATGAATATTACACCTTTTTATCACTATCGTTGACTTCATATTCACCTGATGAGGAACTATCTTCCTTGGTACAAAGGTTTTTCTTGAAAAACTTCTTTTTATTTATTCTACCCTTTTGAATTTTCTTTTTATTTTTAGGGTCATCTTCTTCTTCATTTCTTTTATTTTTATTATAAAGACAATTATTAGCAAAATGACCAACACCATCACAATTAAAACAAATCAATGGAATCTTACCTTTGTATTTGTCATTTTTTATTTTCAACCTGCTGATGAAGTTAGCCACTTCTTCATCTTCCTATTAATCATCGTTGTAACTACAATATAACTTTTCCTTCTTCTTATATTTCTTCTTTATCTTCTTTGATGCCTTGAATTTTTCTTCCTTCATGATTGAATTGTCTTTCTATGTCCTTATATCATAAGTTGCGAGCATCCTGTGCAAATCATCCATGCTCAAGGTGTCTAGATATTCTCTCTCTTCCATGGTTGAAATATTCAGATCATATATCATAGGTAAAGACCCCAGTACCTTTTGAACAATAATTGTTTCCTTCATTTATTCTCCCAAATCCTTGATGGCATTGATTGTCTCATCAACTCGTAGAAAATAGAAGGCAATGTTTTCATCTTCCTTCATATTCAATTGTTTGAACTTGACTCTAAATGTTTGAAGTTTGGATCCTTTAACTTTGGCATCTCCTTCGTAGATATTCTTCAGTTTGTCCCAGATTTCTTTTGTGGATTCATTTTGCACAACCTTCATGTATATCGATTCAGTCAAACCATTCAGGATGACATTTTTTAGCTCTAGAATCATTGTCTTCAATTTTATTTCCATCCTTATCTGTCGGGGGAGTGGTTGGTGCTTTGTATCCATCTACTACTGCTCACCAAACATTGAATCCATGTGCATGTACATATGTTTTCATTCATCTAATCCAGAAGTCGTAGTTATGACCATCAAAATGTGGTACCCCAATCCTAACATAATCCGTGATCTCCTTCCAATGGTTAGACTACTTTCTAAAGGACCTGCTTTGATACCAATTGTTGGATTACTAAGAGGGGCGGTGAATTAGTAATGAGAAATTATAGTACCTTTAACCACATTTTATTCTTCAACAATATTCAGCAGTTTATCATTAGCGTTCAATATATCATCAATAGTATAATCATAAACAACATCACATCACAATAGATACATAGTACACCATAATTTACATGGAAAACCAAACGAGAGAAAACGACAGAATGATTTTCTTATATATCAAAAGAATACATTCATTGGAAGCACGAACTTCCAATTCTTCAACTACAATTGGAAGTAGGCTCCAACCCCCTGTTCCTAGGCTCCAACCTGAAGGAAGGTACAACTCCTTGAATTCTATGTCTCCAACCAGAATTAGGCTACAACCCCATGAGTTCTCCAGCTCCAACTAGAAGGTGGATATAACCACCTAACCTTGCCCCATCTTGGCTCCCTGAAATATAAATGTAGACCAATTGTCACTATCACAAAATCTTCCACTGTCACTACCACTGTCACTACCACTAACACTGCCACTATGTCTCTATCACTATCACATCAACATGTATCTACTCATCAACCAACTAAACATGTACCATACCATGCATCAAGTGTATACCAATATACATACTATCTCATGCATCAATAACGAACCAAAAGATACATCAACAATGAATAGTAAATCATGAACCAGAGCATAAACCATGTACAACTTGTGCCATATACCATATCATCAACCATATGCATATATGTACCATATCATCAATGAAGTATCTCAAATAACCAACATGCCCCGCATGCATATGCCACCATACATCATGAATATTCCTCAACCATGTACAATCAACTCAAAGATATGAACTATAAGAACCATGTCATATGTTGAACAAAAATATAAGAGTGCTCTTCACTCAACCAAGCAACTGAGATATATCATATCAAAATACCAAACCAGCCATACCAAGTATGCCTCAAGCATACACCATATCATGACAAGAAGTAACCATCAAAACAAGTATACAACCATACCAATACCTCTGTAGATGACCTTAAACTCTGAGATGCTGACATGTAGACTTACTTCACACCTTTAGGGACCAAATACCAACATCTACTCAATCCTTCATTGGCTTTTCATAGATACACAACTTTCTCTTCTACAACCCACGTATATCTACGCTTTCCTCCACTACATCCCACATACATTCGCGCCCTACTGATCTGCAACCCGCAGATACCTCATAAACTAGGGTTTGTTGCAACCCCAATAATTTCTCCTTCGACCTTCCTTTGCTACCTCAGAAATATGTCGTCACAACCTTAGAAAAATATCACTAGTTCACAAGATAGATAATCAATGAATGAGTATGTGAGTGTACTTTTGAATGAATCCTTAAGATTTTTTTAATACTTGTGTTAGGTAACTCCTCTCCTTAATTTAGGGCTTCTAGGGTTTTATTGTTACAACAAATTTTACCCCTTTTGACCAAGACTTCTAACAAACTAGGGGATTCCAACTTTACAAGGCCATATCTCCCTAATCATGAGGAACCATGTGGCATTCTACATATCACCGAAAATGGAACTAAGAGTAATATCCATATATGAGGGTCTTTCCTGCATTCACACTATCCTTTCTATCCATATTCCTCATTAAACTTTGGGTACCAAAACCACACCATCGGGGCTACTGGAATATGATACCTGAAAACTTCAAGGATTGACATCAATATCTAAGGGTTGACATCATTCTCCAAGATCACTCTCCAAGGGTTGACATCAATGACAACCAACAAACCACTATCCAATAGGCCACCCACATTTTCCACTGAATCAACATTTTTGAGCCCATGGTTTTGATAAACCATGATATTCACCCTTTTGATGTTCTCATTAAGGGGCAATGCAATGTAATGCCATCTCTATTTGTTAATTACAATTGCATTTAGTGATTTCCTCGTGGTATTATGTACATTCCTATAGCATTAATGGATCGGATCCCATAAAAACTCTATAGTTAAGCACACTTGGACTAGAGTAGTACTAGGATGGGTGACCTCTCGGGAATTCCTAGTGTTTTACATTCCTATGGAATTTTGTAAAATTAGACCAATTTATTCCACATGCATCATGATAATTATTCTCCTCTCACTCTCTCATATATAATCGAGGTGAAGGATTTCCTTTGAGTGTGCAATGGAGTGTTATGTAATGCTTATTGTGAATGAGTATAGTTGGCATCTCTTTCTCTTTAAAGAGAAACTACCATCATTATATCCAGTTTATGTTCTTAGTATTCTGTTATTCATTAATAGAAGTTGGGTTTCACAATATTTATGTGTTCTCTACTATATTTTTGTTTATATCTCATTCGATTATCAATATAATCTGGATCATGGAAAAACATGTGTACTAAGTTATTAACAAAAGTATTGTATTGAGGAATGGGTCCTATGTTCATTTAAGTTAATAAGTTGGAAATTATGTTCTCCAGCAATGAACTTACCTGAGTTATTAGGAAGTTTCTCTTTTAAAAATGGAATTCTAGAACCCTTTTCTTATGTGTGAATATAAACTTCCCTGACAGATTTCTAAGAGTGTTATGAATATTTTTTTGATATGAATTTCCTTAAATGATTTATAAAGGTTTATTTATGGTTGATCCTTGCATTAACGAGTCCTTATTCAATAGTTTATCTTGGAAGATATATCAAATATTTTATAAACCAATTTTTTGAGTTTTTTGGGTGAAGCTAGAGATGCTCACTTGTTTTATAAAGGACAATAGCAATAATATCACTAGTCGTTCATGCATAACCCACAAGAAACCTACAAGAACACTATTTGTAACATATCCAACCTTAGACTATTGGGCTATGCCACACAGAAACTCTTGCAGAACTGGATATATTGTAACATACCTGACCACCCAGGTTGGGTCATGCCACTTAATAAAACTTAAGAAGACAAGCATATTCTACAAATACACAGATTCATGGGGAAATAACAGTAAAAATATACATGCATCATACACAGGGAAAACCCATAAACATAAACACATGTATAAATACACAACATGTAAATTAACACACAACTGAAACTTATCTTTTATAGAAGACCACCAACTGCATGAAAACCTTCCATGATCCTCCTAGACTTAGCCCATCCTACTCAGAACTCTCAGCAGTGGGTCACCCTCGAGCTGGGACTAAACTCCACTTGGGTAAATGGATTCCTATCTAGGCTGAGACAATACAGACAATGGGAAGGATTATTTCAAGGAGACAACTCAAACTACCAGCCTAAAGTCTCTCATATACCACATGCATGTCCCACCCTAGGAAGTGTTCCTCTTCTCTACTCAACAGTCCTTCAATTTCCCCACTTCCCTTCCAAGGATTTAGCAACAGGCCAGACAGGAAGTCTCAGAGAATTGTAGAGGTAGCTGGGCTCCCTCAGGAAATCGCTTCCCCAAACATTCTCTCACCTGGAGAGAGTTTCTCATGGGCCTGACAACTTGCCTCTTCAATCCATGGTCATGAGAACCCGCCTCTTCAATCCCACGGGCCTGACAACATGTTTCTTCAGTTCAATGCTTAATTCAACCAATTATAGTTAATAGTGAAGATAATAGAAACGTTCAGTTAAGACATCAAAAAAATTCAGGTATGGAATAGGTGATGGAAGAAGCAATAGCCTTCGGGTTTGGTATAGTCATTTCCCATAACAGAAAGTTACATCACTGGATCTGGTGGTACAGGTGTGTTGTACCTTCGAGGGAGGTATGAGATACTGCTAATAAGAGGAAATGTACATGGTAGTTGAAGGAGTGCATGCAAGATCTGGAGGTAAAGTTGATGGTGTGAATGGCTGAGTGCACGAATGGATCAGTCTATCCCAAATGGAATAATTTTCCCCACACTTATTTGCATGTGCCCTTGATGACACATGGCTCTCAAGGGGCTCATTTCTATCCACTTGGGATTCATTCTCTTTCCCATAAGAACTTAGGATAAAATAATTATCCTCACAATAGTCTTTAGGAATAATATTATAATATTCCTTTGGCAATAAGCCCTCTCGCTTAGCCCCTTTCATAGGCTCTCATCCCTCCCTTTCCCTATTTAGTGGATTTTAGTCCCCCATACTCTTTTATCGTGGTTGGTCTACACACGATGATTTATTATATTAATGATATGAGTGTTTACATATACAAAAATAGGCTCACTAGCCTTTAGCATCTAGGCTCTCCGGCCTAATCATCACATAAGCCTTATGAATTATAATAACCTGGCTCACCAGCCTATAAAACATATTTACAATTTCAACTAGGGCTCAATCTTGGGGTATTACATTCCCCTCCCATTATTTATGCACTATCCTCAATGCAATATATATATATATATATATATATATATATATATATACACACACATTTTTATCACCAAAATTGTCAAAAGTCTTCAAAAAGATGTGGGTATTCTACTACATAGCATCTGTAAGGTAGCTAGAGAGGTAGTGGGGGGGCCTAGAGGGCCCATAGTGATAATAGTGGAGGTCATTCAATGTAAGGTGGAATAGGTCCACTATATTATTAAATAAGGCCCACTATGGTAGTTAGATATAATAAATGGGTAAT
>ML799924.1:177787-195176 GCA_009831015.1 Picea engelmannii | reverse complement strand
ACATTGATAGGGCAGAAAAGTTCATTGAACAAATTCAGTTGATACATCAAGTGGTGCAAGAGCAGTTGGAAAAGAGTCAGGCCAAGTACAAGACGAGACATGACAAGCATCGTGTTGATCACAGTTTCCAAGTTGGAGATGAATTTTGGCTTTACATTAGTAAGGAGAGGCTTAAAGGAGAAGGTAAAAAGTTGAAACCGATTCGATATGGTCCTTTCAAGATTATCAACAAGATTGGTAACAATGATTTTCATTTAGATTTGCCTCCTTATATGCAGATGTATGCAGTTGTTAATGTTGAGAATTTGAAATTGTATGAGCCTTCGTTGATTGATGATCAAGGAGAGCATGTTTAGATTCCTTATATAGATGATTTTTCCCCAGAGTATCTTACAAAACTGCATGAAGACACCATCCTTGACAGGAGAATGCGAACTTCAAAACGAGGAAATGTGGAGTATCTTCGAGTTGGTCTTAAAGGGACGAATCCAAGCAAGACAAGTGGATTGAGGTTGGAAGGGTGAGGGAACTATACCCTCATCTTCAAATAGACTGAAAATAGTCTTTTGGAGGTCCAAAAGCTTCCCAATGGGGAGGTGTGATCAAGGGATCAAATTTTGCTCAAAAATTCAAAGTGCTTGGAATCGCTTCAAACTGGATAAGAGCGTAGGCATCATCATTATGAACCCAATGCAACTTGTTTCATCTCAAACGAATGTCAGGAGCAAGAGATATTGCAATCTGTTCGGAATAACAAACAGGCAAAAAAGGGGACGTTGATTGTACAGTCCGTATAGTCTAACGTGGCAGGGCCGTACGTCCGTACGTTGACATGGCAGAGGTGATGTGGTTGACAGTTGATCAAATTGGAATGCGACACGTGGCATATTTTTGATCAATGGTAAGGTTCCATGTGGCCCAGTCATGGGCTGCCACGTGGAACCCCTTTATTGGCTATTGGTTTGATTAAAATTTTATGGGTCCGTGGGGGTCGAACCCCGGACCTCTCCACCGATGTAACGATTTAACAAAGTCCTCTCAACCAATACGCCCATACATTGTTGCTTACCATATGATTGTTTACATTGTATTTACAATCAAATGTTTATATATATGGGTGGGGGTCGAGCCGGGGCTTAGCCCCGGTCCATGGTTTTGTTATATAACATATGACCTGTTGTAATATTTGTGCACGGGAGTGGTTACAATGGAACGGAGCCTCGGTCGCATGGGTTATATATATGACCATGCCCTCTGTGGAATGGGCACGTGGAATTTATGTTTGCAATGTGTAAAGCCTGCGGTCTTATGGTGTTACATATGACCACAACCGGAGCGCGGAGGGGAAGTTGGAATGGTTTTAACCATTTATCCCTTTTGCCATAACGCACAGTCATATGACCCTCACATGCTCAGGTGCTAGGCGGTTAGGGGTTGGCGCGCCCATAACCATCCTACAATTCACACCATTGGCGCGGTTGCGCCCGGTGCTGGGTTTTCACGCTTTAAATTGCGTGTGTGCCAGG
Organism: Picea engelmannii; assembly: GCA_009831015.1. NCBI lineage: Eukaryota > Viridiplantae > Streptophyta > Pinopsida > Pinales > Pinaceae > Picea > Picea engelmannii. Next base: position 193,650 of record ML799924.1, on the reverse strand, counting down.
TTCATGACACAAGGGTGCATTTTGTAGATGCAGAGATAGCAAGCTTGAAGAGGGGACTTCTAGGAGGCCTAACTTCTTTGTTTTTTGACCGATTAAGGTGCCAAAAAAGCCCAGATAGGGGTTTTTGGATGCTCTGAAGCCATTGGAGTAGTCTGTTGGTCGGTTTGAGCATTGTAAGGCATGTTTTTGAGCACTTTTGAGCAATTAATAATAATGATCCATTAGAAGCTGGACCAGGAGATGTAACCCAAGAGAGGGGTGAACTCCTTTATCAATTGTTGTGTTTTTGTGATTATGTTCATTGATTATGTTGTTGTCTATTTGTATCTTGCATGAGTAATCCTTTAATTAATGTGTTGCAAAATTGATCCATTTTCTTCTAACACATAAAATTTACTTGCAAAATAATTTCAAAATTTCAAGTCTTCTTCATTTTTAGATCAAAAACATAACTCTCCCTCCTTGTGAGAGGACTTCGTCTAAAATTTTCGCTATACTTGGATCTTTTATCTATTGTACACTTTTTTATGGCTATATTTATGAATGGTTGATGGAGTAGGTATAGCGCTAGCTTTGGATGATGTTTTATAGCTCTCATGGTGGATTATCTTGGTATTTCTCTTGATCTTGGTATGGTCTTTTACTATTATGCTATCATTTTTTCAAGTCAAGTATTGTTATGGTAGGAGATAGGTGGGAAGTATAAGGAAATACACTCCTACCATATCCTTCATCATTTTATGATTCATCTCATTGATTTCACTAGGTTTTTCTAAGAGAAGTATAAGGCACTAGTAAATTTGGGTCATTTTGTGACGACCATTTCGACGCTCTTGCAACATTATGTCATGGATATTGTGACAAATATTGGGTCCTTCAAATATCACTTCATGAATTCCCAAGGATATTCATTCAAATGAGTTATTATATTTGTATGAGTGTATGGAAAGATACCAAATTTTATTCTAATGTTTTCTATGCAGATTGATGGTGATTACATGCCAACATCTATCAATCTGGTCATTTTGGAGCCCTAACACGACTAACAAGTAATATTTGTTTCATATGTTTTATTGCGTCATTATTCAAATTTTGATTTTTAAGTATTTAAGTTATCTAATTGACTCTTGCACATAAACAAAAATGATCTACTATTTCATCAATTATGGTATCATCTTCCATTGATGCAACTAACATTGTTGCAATTGATGTTTCCTCTACTACTATGGAGGAATAATTGATTGTCGAGTAGGTTTTTATATCTAAGGTATAACTAACTCTCACTCTCAAGCAACAGGTGATTCTAAATTGCTTATAATGTATTGTTTTCATATAAGTTGGAACAACATCATATGTAGGTTTATAACACCTCTAGATATTCTAGAGATAGTCAATGAAAAGTTAAAAATCAACTAGGAAAGTTGACATAGTGGTTGATATGGCATTCAAATGGTTGGGTAGTTAAACCAAAGCAAGTAACTAGTGCATAGAACAAGGGAGAATTCAAGGAATTCAATATATTCTCTCACCAATCTAAGTGGACCTTGTCTTCTTCACTTGAAGGGAGTTGGGTACATCTTGGTGTTGTATAAGATTACCTTAACCATTGATCTATAAATAAGAATGTGATATGTGTTGTGCATGGAAATAATTTGGTTTCTTATACTTATATGTATTTTGAACTATGTTCAATTAGGATCAAGTGTTGTAACAATGTATTTAAATGCCTCCTCTTATTGCAATACCTAGTTCTATGATTTGTATATTTCTCTACTTCTCCAATATGATATCAATTTTATTGGTTTGAGATATAGTCAAATTTCTATTATTATTTGGAGGTTTTCAATTGTATGTCCTTCTATCGATTCAAATATATTTAGTAGATTGAATCAAGGTTTCAGAATGCAAAGAAGCTTATTACATTTTCAATTTCAGAGTTCCCATTGATTACAGAAGCTTTAGTACTTGTATCTCTAATCTTGTACACTATAGTGAACCCACTAAATATTATGCATAATATATGAGACCATATTACTTATAGACATGAGGTAATTAATCTAGAAGGTTACTAATGGCATTGATTATGCCACATTATTAAACTAGATATTATATGGGAATAGCTTTACCTGTTACTTGGCATGATGAGATTCACTAATGAATCTTGTATTCAATGGAATCACTACTCCAGTAGATGGTATAATTAGAAATCATTAACTATTACTATACATGCTTTGTAATCTCAATGTTGTAACCTTAGACACGATGGTTGTACTTCACCTATGTCCTAAGCTAAACATTGTTATAATGGGTTTCATTCATTCCATATTCCAGTACATGTAAACTAAGGTTAGCTCGGTATAAGCATGTAACCCTTTACACACTAGTCACAATCACGTAAGCTATTCACATAATATTTACTATGAATGTTTACAAGTAAGTGGAATAGTACTATCACAACTAGTTAACAAAGGTTGATATCAAGCAACAAAATATACACGTTATGTAAAAAGTAATACATATTCCATAATAAATCACACTCGATATACTAGTACTCTAAGTTGATACAATGGAGTTACTAGTACATATTCCATGTGATTCTCTTATTCCTTACCAGTCATCAAGCTATCATGTTCTTCTACTCGGAAGTGGTATTTATATCTCATTCATTTCAAATACTCTATTGAAAAATTATGGTTATTCTTATACTATGATATCCAAGGGATTACTGTAAAGAACCAATCCAGTCCTTATGACGGACATCCATTATAAATGGAATAAATAACTGTAATCCATATTGGACAAGAAAATATATTGAATAAGAATGTATATAATGAGATAAAATAGATAATGTATGATGAATAGATGTACAATGAGAGTGCCAAAATATATAGAGAACCTAAAGGCACATGTGGTGACCATCCATGAAAGGATGCATCCCTTAGACAATTAATAAATATTTATTATTATTATGATTATTTATGATTATTATCACTTAATATTATATATATATATATATAGTATGTTACATTGTCTTCCCCTTAAAAATGATTTGTCCTCAAATCATCATTAGAGAAGCAGCTATCTCTTGTTCTAACTCGAACTGACTTCTCATGATCTTTTTTTTTTTTGTAGTTGTGACACTTGACGAAAAAAAATGATATAATATTCGAATTTCTGAAGTAATATGTTGCATATTTTTGGAAGTGATCCATCCCAAATCTACTTTCATTGGAATTGTTTGATGATTGATTGTTCGGATATGATTTCTTATTTTAGGCTTCCATAGAAGTTGTTGATTTTGTCTTTGTTCTTTTTCAATGTTGTAGTTTAGTTGTTGGTAAGAAGAACATTGTTTATATTCCTCTTGACCTTGTTGTTGGTCRTAATGACTCTTGTGATTAGGATGAAGATAAGCCACCCGAATCTCTTMTGAATACTRTTTATTGGAYATTTCTTCAACTTTTTATGTTTCTGGCAATTCAATTGGATCAGTGTTTGTTTCTTTCTCCAAGGTTTGGATTTTTTGAACTAGAAGCTTCTATATTTCAATTGATTTAGTCATTGTTTMTTTGTGATCTATCTYTTCTTGTAAATACTTATTATCATGCTTTATATTTCTAATTTGTGTAAGTAAGTCTTGATTATGTCACCTTAAACATAAAATTTCTTCCTTATTTCCTGAATTTTCGTCTTCATTTTTTTKATTCCAAATTTTGTGTTATTTCCTTCTTTAAACTTTTAATTTGTGCAAGCAATTGTTGATTAAGTATTCTTAAGAGAGAGGTTTATTCATATTTTTCGGATAATTTCTTCTCATTCTTTATCTTCTTTATTTGTTCAACCAAGCTTTATTTATGGTTCTTTAAACAAAAATTCTCTTCATCTTTATCGGTTAATTTCTTAATGAGATCGTGATTAGATTGTTCCAACTTTTGATCCCTTTGTTTCTTATCTTTTGCCTCGTTTATTTGTACCAATAACTTTTGGTTATGTTTTTTTAAGTAAGAAATGTCTTTGTCTTTTTCTAGTAATTTTCCCTCAAGATTTTGTTTTTGTCTCTCTTCTTGGTTTTTTAGCATTTTCTCCAACCAAACTTGAAATTGTGATTTTTTGTTGTGTTGTTGATAATGAATTAGTTGTTTCTCTAATTCTTTTATTTTCACTTGCCAATGTGTGTCACCTTGATTTTGTACTAAAGTAAAAAACATTTTACAATATGGACAAGGGCGAGTTCCATTCATAAGGCCCCTTTTATACTCTTCATCTTTTGCACAATAGGGACATTTTGCCGAAAATGTTTTCTTTGTAGATGTCATAGTTCACTTCGTATTTGTTTTTTATAAATGATAATTGTATGAATTCCAAAAACCCACTTTTTAAAACAATCCATTTTTTTGCTTTTTATTTTACTTAGTTTTTTTAATTATTACTCCTTTTAAAATTCTTTTCACTTTATTTTCTTTAAAATTTTTTACTTAATCCTTTTTAAACTTTATAAAAAGTACATTATAAATCCCTTTTATACTCTTGACTATTTGTTAGCGGTGGTTAGGGCTCAACAAACACAGCCCTACGTTTTTTGAAATACTTATGTAGAGGTAAATACACACACACATATATATTATACATGGTATGGAGTACCATGGGCCAATGGTTTTCCAAAAGCATGGGATGGTAAATCTCCAAAGGTAAAATAAAATATTCACTTTTTCTCTTCTTTGAAAAATTTTCTTTTAAATTTCTTTTTCTCACTTTTAAATGACAACCAACTTAACTAATGCCAAATATAGAATATTTCCTTTGAAATTCTTGGTGTGCACTTATAATTCTTCACATGCACCATAAGAAAACCTTTTCTTTTTTTCTTTTCTTTTCTTTTTTTTCTTTTATGGTTTTTATTTTTTATTTTTTCTTAACTTCAAATGGACAAAGGCCAGGTTTTGGTCAAAGACCGAAGTTCCAAAAACTTGAAAATTTGAGTGGCCAAAGGCCTACAGTGACGTTGCCAAGGGAAACAAAATTTTGATCACAGGTCTGACAGCCAAAGGCTGGGATCAGACTTTCTCTGATACCAATATAAAGAACCAATCTGGTTCATACGATGAACATCCATCATAAATGGAATAAATAACTGTAATTCATACTAGACAAGAAAATATATTGAATAAGAATGTATATAATGAGATAAAATATATAATATATGATGAATAGATGTACAATGAGAGTTCCAAAATATATAGAGAACCTAAAGGCACATGTGGTGACCATCCATGAAAGGATGCATCCCTTAGACAATTAATAACTATTTATTATTATTATGATTATTTATGATTATTATTGTTAGGACCTAGAAATGTCCCTTTTTCACTATATCTTTTACCCTTTCAAATTTATCATTCCTATGATAAATGCCTATTTTAATACTGCCAAGACCCTTTTTCCTAAGGTATGATTCATTAATATTGCTTTGATATTCTTATTCATTTAACACGTTTGATTGGTAGTATTTCTCATATTTTACCCATAAATGTGCAACTAATGATCAAAATGTGTAGAACAACCAAGACTTAAAGAAAGATTGTTGTTGTTACACCAATTGTTATAGTTGTGTGCTAGTCTTGCATGTTGTTACATGACTACATCAACTGTGCACCTTTCCTGGAAGCTTTCACACTTGCTGCAAAAGATGCCCACTTATCCTGGAAGTTGTTACACCGACTGCAACATATGCGCACCAATCTTAAAAGATGTTACACTCGCTACAACAGATGGCCACCGGTCCTGAAATCCGAATCATGAAGAATGATCCTCTTCTGTTACACATTTTGGTTCACGCTGATTCTTTGTCCAAATTTGATGAATATGATAGATATTTTGTATCTTATGAATAGCTTGGGAATCCAGGATTCTCAAGGTTGTTCTAAGTCCATTTTGAACTAAATGACTCTGACTTTAAATAACATAGCTTTTGGTAATAAAAAAGGACAGAGATTAGCTGTGGAATTGTGAAGTAAAGTGAAGCAACTTGTAATTGAACAATTTTGGCAATTTTAATAAAGAAGGCGACTTGAGTTTCTCCAACATACTGTTATCTCTTTGAGTGGATTCAGTGAGAAGGAAAGGGCCCACCTTCCTCACAAACTCCCCTTTGTTTTTTGTTTTAGATTAGCTACTTTGATTTATTTTGATAACCTCTTAGCATTCTTAGATCGTAATCGTTGTTACAATTCAGTTCCTTTCTATCAAATGCGCATCAGTGTGTCTCATGAGAATTAGAAGTCAAGTGTTGTATACTGCTGGAGAATTGTCTTTCTGTACTAGATAAAACTTTGCTTTCAACAATAAGTAATTAGAAGTGTGAATTTACTCCTTGCAACTAAAGTAGATTTCCTTTCTGCAATTAGCATAGAATTCCTTTCTGCAAGGTTAAAATAGAAAATCAGAATAAGATAGATAATCCAGGATTCTTATACACTCATCAATATAGATTTCAATTAAGAAAGTGTGATTTCAATCCTGAAACAGTAGATTAGAACTCCAGTTGTGTCAGCAACTTGTGCTAGTTTTTAGTTTTCCAAAACTCTGTTTTCTTTCAATATTGCAACTTGATTAACATTTATTTTCATCAATCTAGCATAGACTGTGCACAATTATCTTGCAAATAACAAAACTTCCCTAGGTTTGACAATTTAAATTGAAAACATTAATTATCTATATATTTAGACAATTAAAGTGCCCAACATTTTGACATCGTTATCGGGGAAGATAATTATAGATTTTTGTAAGAAAATTAGTTTTCTTTTATTAGGAATGAATAAGTCTGCATGAATTGAGGAACAAGAGGATGTATTCCAAAAAATATTAACCCTACAGGTACCAGAGGACGTGGAGGAAGGAACCCTGCACTGGGAAGACTAGCCTTTGTTGATGAGATTATAGCTAGAGAAGATTCTTCTTTAGGATCTATCTTTCTCCCTTCAAATCCTCCAAGGAGACAAATTCCTCAATCATCAGAACTACCCCAGTTGGAAACATTGCTTTCATCAAGGGATGAAGCTGAAATTTTGTCACCAACAAATCAGAAAGCAATGTTGGGAATACTGAAGATCTAGGATGTATAGCTTGGCCAAGAGAAAGACTAGAAGAAGCTGGTTATCAGATTAACAGATAGATAGTCACTAAGGAGGAGTGGGACGCTTACCGGATGGAGTGGAACGAGAGATCAGCCATGGAAATCAAGGAGATAATGAAGAGGAGTTAAACTGAGAGGATCCACAGAACAATGAAGATAAGGTAAATGATGAAAATACTATCTCTACCCTGGTTTTTCCTATTATTAATATTCCTACAAGGGGATAACTACTATGAAGAACATACCTCTTTCAACCCTACCAAATTTCCATGGATTGTCTACTGAGGATCCAGATGAGTTTCTGTTTGAATTTGATATTATGTGTAGAAGCTATGACTACACTACTACTGCGCAGAAACTTAAACTATTTCCAGCCACATTGAAGGGAAATGCATTAAGATGGTTCATGAGCCTTGGAGGAGAGAATCTCTCAACATGGGTAGAGATGACACAACCTTTCCTGAACAAGTACCAAGACTACTGTCGAACAAGGGAACGAAGGGAGGAACTGTTCAAGATGTCTCAGAAAGAGGATGATACCCTTGAAGATTTTGTAGAGCGACTCCAGTACAATCTACAAAGGTCTGGATATCCAGATGTAAGTAAGGATATTCTGAAAACTATTTTTCTAAAAGGGGTTAGAGATGATTGTTTAGACATGCTGAATATGCTTGGCAAGGGAGATATATATAAGGAATCCTATGAAGACATTGTAAATATTTGCAAGAGATGTTCTCGAGAAACTACAAGCAATAAGTCAGTTACCAAGGATACCACTTTTTCAAGGGTACAAAAATCAGCTAATGGAGGGGCAACAAGAGAATAAATAGGTAATCTATTAGAAGATTTCAAAACATAAATGATTAACTCTTTTGCTTCACAAATTGATACTCTGCAGATTAAACAAAAAAAAGCAGAAGCATAAAAGGCATTGTCCATTTTCTGTCCAACGTGCAAAGACAAATATCCGAAAAGGGAATGCCCACTGAACAATGTTCAGGTATGTCTTATTTGTGAATTGGATCATCCTACTGACAAATGTCCCTCTTTACCAGGTGTAAAAGCATCGATGAAGGAGACTAATGAAGAAGTAGAGGTTGCCTATATAATTACACAAAGAAGACAATGGCATCCAAGAGGCCAAGGTATGAACTCTCAATTCTCTCCTACAACACTTAATTATTGGAACAATCAGCTACCTTATGGCCATATGAATGCTCCCCCTCCAAATCCAATTCTCCCTCCTTATCAAGATTCCAATGCATGGTTACCTATGCCCCAACAGTAGAGTCACCATGGGAAATGGAACCCATATTAGAGAGGCCCTCAACAAAAGATTAGCTATCAAAACCATCAACCGAACCTCTATCAACAACAGTTCCAACCCCAATAACAACAACAACAATTGCAATTACTTCCCAATGCCCAACAGAACAATCCTCCCTTATGGCCTCATATGACTATGAACCCTAACCCAAACACAAATAATAAGGTCATTCAGAATATTGATATATATAATGTGCCAGATCTGTTTATTACTCCTATGCCTTATGATGAGATAAAATTAAGATCAGGGAGAATAGTCTAGCCCATAATTGAATATGCTCCATCTTCAGAATCAGACAAGGAATCAAGAGAAAAACCATCTGCCGATACATAAGAAATTGACTAACCTATTAAATAATCAATAGACCCCATTCCCTGAAAGATTGGAAATTACCATAACTATGGAATTACCATCCTTCAATTTCTTAGGAGAATTGCAAAACCTGCATGTTATCATTTCCACTATTGCAAGCGATTAGAGATGTCCCTATTTATGCCAAGATTGTGAGAGATCTCTGTATCAAAAGACCTGGAAGGAAACCTAGGGACCCCCTCACAGTGCATGTAGTGTGGGACTTGTCTAAACTGATGTTAGGCAAAACCCCACCCATTAAATATGGTGACCCGGGAAATCCTACAGTCATTGTCAAAATTGGCCAAACACCTATTCCCTATGTGTTAGTTGACTTAGGGGTAGCAATTAATATTATTCCAATAGAAACTACAAAATTGCTGCAACTTAGAATGCAAGTTCAACCTACTCCTACTGTTTAGAATTAGTTGATCGTTCCACCATCAGACCAAAAGGAGTAATCGATGATTTAGTCATTTCAGTTGATTCATGGGAGTATCTTGCTAATTTTGTCATTTTGCAACCCATAACCCCTCTGGGGGGCCACCCTCTAATCCTAGGAAGACCATGGTTAGCTACAAATGATGCCTTCATTGCTTGTAGATCTGGTTCCATGACCATCTTTGATGGTTATGACATGAAAAAAATTACCCTGTATCCTCATGCTACACCCAGTATGGAACCCGAAAATTCTTTATGGATGGACATTGAAGATGAAATTTATCTGCCTGTGTTAACCATAGGAAAAGCACTAAGTTTCAAAGATGAGGTAGAGGATGAGTTAATCAATTGTTTTATCTGTGACCCCTCTATCATTACACAAAACATGCACCACCGATTGACTGGAATCTTTGACCCTATTGCCCAGGAAGAGATGAGCCCATAAATGTTCTCTGAAACTGTTGTAAATCAAATCGATTAAGCTGTAACAACAAATGATATAACAACAAATGTTGAAATAGAAACAACTGAATTATTTCCCAAATTCAGTTCTAAGAGTGTCACTATAGAAATCGAACCTGGAAAAACCCTGAACATCAATTCCGATTTATCTATTGTTGAAACTCGTCGATTGATGAAATTACTAATTGAACATAATGAGGCATTTGCCTTGGATTACATGGATATGAAAGGAATTTCTTCTGAATTATGCACCCACCATATATGCATCAAGGAAGAATGTTGACCCATTTTCCAACCCCAAAGGAGGATGAACCCTAATCTTAAAGAAATAGTTAAAGAGGAACTCCAGAAACTTCTCAATGTTGGATTCATCTATCCTATATCAGAAAGCAAGTGGGTTTCACCTTTGGTTATTGTACCTAAAAATAATGGTAAGTGGAGAGTGTGTGTGGACTATAGAGCCCTGAATAATTCCTACTGAGTTAAATTATACAGTTACTAAAAGAGAATTCTTGGCAATAGTTTATGTAATCAATATACTCAGGCATTATGTCACTAATTATCCTACCTTTATTCATACTGATCATACAACAATTAAATATCTGATGAATAAACCTATTACTAATGCTAGAGTAACAAGATGGTTGCTATTACTTCAATAATTTGACATCACTATAGTAGATAGACCAGGGAAAGAAAATGTGGTTGCTGATTTTCTCTCAAGACTACATATAACTAATGATAATTCACCATTAGATGATTCCTTTCTAGATGAACATTTTTTTGTCGTATATGCTCACTCACCTTGGTATGAAAACATTGTTAATTACTTGGTTGTAGGGAAGGTACCTCCACATCTATCCCTAATAGAAAGAAGGAAAATCATTCAGAAGAGTGCTCGATATAGTTGGATAGAAGGATACCTTTTTTACACAGGTCTGGATCAAGAAATCAGGCAATGTGTGAGGGATGACGAAGTTTATGAGCTTCTCAAAGATTTCCATGATGGCCCTTGTGGGGTTCATTTTGATGATAAAAGGACTAGACATAAAATTTTAAGGATGGGCTATTTTTGGCCCACCATATTTCAAGATGCCAAGAAGTATGTCCAGGCCTGTGACAGTTGCCAATGAATGGGTCAGCCAAATCATAGGGATGAGATGCCTCTCTAACCTCAAGTAGTGTTAGATCATTTTGAGAGATGAGCCATGGATTTTGTAGGGCCCATTAACCCACCTTCTAATCAGAAAGTTTATATATTGGTCTGTACAGATTACAGACCAAGTGGGTGGAGGCAAAAGCATTCATCAGGGCCTCAGAAGAAGTTGTCTTAGCATTCTTGTTTGAAGATATATTTGTTAGGTTTGGAATTCACAAAGAATTAATAACTGATGGAGGACCCCCTTTCACATCACATAAGTTTGAAGCCCTACTCAATCAATATCATGTTTTACATATAAAAACTTCTCCATACCATCCACAAGGTTATGGCCAGGTAGAAAGTACCAACAAATTCATAGAAGCTATTCTTACTAAGATAGTGAGAGAACAACGTAGGGATTGGTCTGACAGATTGCATGAATCTCTATGGGCTTATCGAACTACTTGGAGGAACACAACTGGGTTTTCTCCTTATGAGCTTGTATATGGAAAAAGGCTTGTTTTTCCCATTGAATTTGAAATCAAAACCTTAAGAACTGCATCAGCAGTCGACCTTGACTTGACTATGGCATAGAAGGCCAGACTGCAACAACTCAATGAGCTTGGTGAAAATCATTTGGACACTATTCATCAAACCACAGTGATTCAATAGTAGAGAACAAAATGGCATGACCGAGTCATCAAGAAGAAATTATTCCAAAAAGGGGATTGGGCTCTATTGTATGATTCATGCTTTAAATAATTTCAAGGTAAGATATGTGCACGATGGCTTGGACCTTACGAGGTAGACATTGTTTTTCCCAATGGGACAATCGGGTTAATCACTATTGACAGATCTAATACACAATTATATACAAATGGTCATCACTTGCGCCTGTATCAGCATCCACTTTCCAAGGAAGAATTTAAAACACGATGTACCGCTGATACAGATTACCAATTTTTAAATGGAATGGAACCTGCTCCTTCCCCTTCTGAACTTTAGGACATTTTGTTTTCAAATAAAATTTTGTATATAAATAAGTTGTGCAAATTTGAAATTTTCTGATTTTTCTTCACGCATTTTCATTTCTCTATTATCTAATAAATTTATCTTAGAAAGGTATCAGGTAGTTGCTTGTGTGCAGATAAACTGAAGAACAACAAGGTAGATTACAGTGGAAGACGCCAAAGGAATAGTTTTTGGAAGTTGAAAAACTTCCTAAAAACTAAGTATTTCTTTGTTCGGGCCGATTTACATATTGTTACACCCTTTGGCCGATTTACATGTTGTTACACCCCTTTTGGCTGATTTCCATGCTATTACACACTTTAGCCGATTTACATGTTGTTACACCCTTTTGGACGGTTTACATGTTGTTACACCCCTTTTTGTTGATTTCCATGTTGCTACACCCTTTGGCCAATTTACATGTTGCTACACCCTTTTGGCCGATTTTCATGCTTTACACCTATTCCTGACTCTTTTTCCCTACATGTTGTTACACACTTTTATGACAAATTGGCCAGTTTACATACTGCTACACCTAGTGCCGCAATTCAACCAAAATATATGTTGATATACCTACTACTATTTTTCATTTTGGCTAGTTTCTACATTGCTTCACCACCTTCTTAGCATTTCTGCCATTTCTACATACAACAACATTGTTGTTTTGTCAAGATTTCCGCCATTTTTGAAAAATTACTTTATGCTCTCTCTATCCCACAAGAGCCACTTCATCATTACTTAAACTCCACATCTGCATATTTTCAACGGTTTGACCATAGATATGACTCCACTTATGCTCCACTTGTCATATCATCATTTCTCACGTTCAGGAGTCATATCTCATTATTATAGCCACTCTGCACTGATCAAATAGCGGTTGGATAGTGTAGTTACTCCGAGAGATAAGTTTGATAGGTAAGTTATGAGGTACATTGTTAATGTTACGTGTCTAATTGATATGGATATGAAAGCATTCTTTCATGACTATCTGACTGATTGTCTTAATCCGTTAAATTGCGAGCCAATAAGATTAGTTGGGGGGGGGACAAAAATCCACGTCGACTTAACCGCAAAATTCTTTTTATATTTTACCTTTTCCACCTTCTTATTTTTGCTGTGACACTGCGTTCTTCATGAAAAACCATGATTGACTTGCTCTGTCTCTGTTTTAGGTGTTGATTTCTCCTCCTAATTTACTGTCTAATACAAACACAACATCATGGGAGGAATGCCTGTAAGATATGAGCCAGAAAATATCAATACATTGTTGTTGCACCCAGATGTTTGTCAAATATTTCTGCAGGCTAGTTGGATTCCCTATTTAAGAAGCTACAAGGATTTAATGAAGTAGAAATATTACAGTTCAGTCAGAATCTTGTAGACAACTATTTAATGGTGCATGGAGTGTGAATTCCAGTGAAAGAAGAGAGAATAGCGGTTGTGATAGGATTGGCGACCAGAGGAGTCAAATGTTTTAACAAGAAATCGCATCTTCCCGATGCACATAAGGGTTTTCTCATGGGCAATGAGCGAGTATAGACCAAAGGCCGAGGTCCAGATGTCAGTTCCTTACCAGATCCATGGGGGAAGGTATAAGAATTCTTAAAAAGGTACATTGCATGTGAAGGGAGATATCAAGTTGTTTATTTTTCTGATTTTGTTCTACTATCACATTTGTGACATCAGAAGCTAATCAACATACCTTACTACCTACTTCAATCCCTACATAATATGGCTCACTTTGTTAAGAAATCCAAGAACCCCATGAATTGTCTTTCAAATCATAGACTAATAGGATTGTTGATTCATAATGGAATGGGAATTCCTAATGACTCATTACCTAAGCCAATTCATGTGCCTGTTGTTACAGCCAACCCAAAACAATCAAATCATGTACCCTCAACTACACAAACAATTAACACCTCGACTGTAACTGCCTGCAAGTCAACTCCGAACACCAAATGCAAAATCTGAGGCAACTCTCACACTGCTCAAAAATGCCTTGATAGTATTGAACCAGAATAGCTAAAACCTCTACCTTCAGTGGTGGTTGAGCCAGTAGTCGATAGTGAAATCCCTAGACCAAATCATGAGCCTCAACCCTTTGCTGTAATAGTCGTTGTTCAGGAACTCTCTCGGACCCTTCAAGATAAAAAAAGGAAATTTCTTTCTTCTGTCTCTACACTACCCAGGACAAGAACTAGGTCAGAGAGATCCACTATAATAGAAGCTCCATCATCCACTACAACTGCAAGTACCTCGATTCCTTCTCCTGTGGCACTAGAAACAACTCAAAATCCACTTGTTTTTGTAACAACAGCACCAATATCTACTGTATCTGCCAATGAATCAATTCAGCTAGCCAAACGTCAATCTAGATGAGAATCTTAGAAGAGAATCAACAGAAGCAACTCTCCTAGTGTTTCAATAGTAGTTCATACCCTTATTATCACTACTACTAAATTGCCTCAGAAAATCAAACCTAAGCCTACAAGAAAATCTAAGAGGGGCATCAACAGGGTTGTACCAGATGTTGCCACAAAGTGTCTTGAGTCTGCTCATACTCAGACCCTACCAGAATTTATGGAGGTACATATTCCAGGTTTCGCCTTGTGCAAGGAATTTCAGGCTACCATTTTATCATTACAAGAGGAATGTACATGAGTTACGGAAGAATCATCAGCTCCACTTGATGATTTTGTGCATCCCTCGATGACTAATGAAGTATAGGTTATACCAAACCCTAGAATTCTATAATTTCCCCCTTGTATAGTTTTTGAAGAACACCCTCTTTCTTCTTGTCATATTGTTGAATAACACCCTTCCTCTCCAAAGCCCACGAAAAATAAAGACAATGTTTTTGTCTCTACTTTACCTAGGAGGAGAACTCGGTCAACAAGGTCTACTATAGCAGCAATGGGATGGAAGGATATGGAACATGCAATACCTATTCTTCGTCCATTACCCTCCATTATTACAGAGACTACTACACAAGAACCATTCCCCTCAGATGACATGGTTGTTACACAAGAACTAGCTTCCCAGGAAGAGACTGTTCATCAAGATACCACCATCCCTAACTTAGTTGTTACACAAGAACCAACTATCTAGGAAAAGACTATTTCATAAGAATTAGTCAGGCCAGAATCAACTATTGCACCTGAACAAGTCCTGGGTGTATCTGGCACACAAGAACCAGTTACACAAACTTGCAAGGTTGTGCCACTTGCTCAATTTTTTGCTCAAATTGAGATGAATATCCAGGACACAACAAATTCCAGGATTACTAAACTATTAAAGGAAAATGGCAGCCTCAAAGTAGAGTTGGCTTCCTTAAGGAATGACTTATAGGTGGCTCATCAGAACAATCTAGAGGGGATAGCCTTAGACATATTATCACTTAGAAAAGTTGTTATGGACCAACATAGAGAGCTCATGTTCTTTGAATGTGGTAATATCTATTTTGAGGCAGGCTATAAAGTAGTAAAAGTACCAGTCACTGGCCAGCTTGAAGAACCAGTCAACCTCTCAGTTAGGACAGAATTTGACCTTATTGCTCCACAAGAACCAGTAAGAAAGAGGAGATCTCTACATAATAGAGTAGTTGTTGGTTCACCAGCAACTCAAACACTAGAACCTATGTTGCACTCTATTCTTAAATACAAGGTAAGAAGGACATTTTTTTGAGCTAACAGATATAGGGGGTACACATAGTTTTGCATACAAGCACTTAAGAAATTGTCTTAGCAGTTTACATGGGAGGAGTCATCTCCCTACTTTAGATTTAGTGAAAGGTTTGAAAGTGTTTTTTCATGAGGACATCCAATGTATTCAATTAGGGGGCATGTTAGGACCCAAAAATGTCCCTTTTTCACTATATCTTTTACCCTTTCAAACTTATCATTCATATGCTAAATGGCTATTTTAATACTGCCAAGACCCTTTTTCCTAAGGTATGAGTCATTAATCTTTCTTTGATATTCTTATTCATTTAACAC
>ML799924.1:105391-128300 GCA_009831015.1 Picea engelmannii | reverse complement strand
TTTGACGATGGTAACAAAAATTCACCTAACAATCTACAACATAACAAATAACTAGTTAATGTAAAGAATATTAATCGTAAAAATTGCATTCTTATTTTACACATTAATTAAGACTAAAAAAAATCAACATTTATGTATATGAGATGAAATATACTACATACCTTAGGATATGCGTCATACAAGTGTTCGACAAATTATTCATAACCTTTAAGTTCACTAGCAACAATGTAGCGGAGAGAATATTTTCTCTTGAGCCTTCATAAAGTCATTTATTTTCCTTTTCTAATAGAGGTTCATCATAAATACCATCACTATACCCATCCTCATCTGTATAAGAAAACAAATATTGGATCATTTTATTTGTCCCATCATCTTCTTCCATGGGATCATTAACTTGATTTTTCCCATCATCTTCTTCCATGAGTGATCCGGATTGTTTTCGGCACGAAATGAGAGTGGAGATATAATAAAGAAATGTATAGAGATATCTCATATATTCCATAATATAATAGAAATGTATCAGAGATGCAACCATAAACACAGAGATATAGTAATAGACAATTTCTATTAATGAGCGAAAATGTACAAAAACTGTAAAAATACAGAGTGAAAGACTCGCTAGAATGGTGGTAGATTATCTCTGAGAAGATATGTGAAGGCTACTTTCATTCTCAATAAGATGATTTAAAATGAGGATCTAAAGGCCTTTTGAACATAAAGAAGAATCCAAAACCCTAACCCCGGAAGATGAAAATCCAAAAGGTTTTCCGGCCCTAATGGGGGTAGTTGATACGTCAACTTCCCAGGGGTGTAAATTATACATATAATATATGTTTGGGGCGCTCCATACACCATTGGAAAGGTCTAACCGAGAAGACATTTTTTCAAATGGTCCAATCTAGTGCCTTCGGCAATATCTTGGACTCAAAATCCCCCAAAAACGTCGTTTAGGGCCTCAAAATGGCCCGAGAAGTTTGGAACCCGAAAAAATGCTAAGGTGGAAAACTATTTTTTGAGCTAGTGGAATAGGTGGGTGGCCACCAATATCCACTTGGATCAATCCTCCATCCTTAGGAAGAAATGGTATCCATTGCGTTGAGTTCTCGGGGGAGAGGGGGAAACGTTTGCTGGATGTGAATCTTGGTGCGTTACTTTCCTTGTTGGAGACGTTGCGCTATGGAAGGTTGTCACGAACCTATTGTTGGTGGGGTTGAATATGTTCGACCAGTCGTGATACATGATATGTCTGTGTGTAGAAGGAATCTTAGCACTTTGTTGTAGTCTTTTTGACCTGCTTCTGTTGGATAGAAGGTGCTTGGGTCAAGGATACAGTGGTTGCAGTATCCTTTTGTTCACCTTTCGAACAGATTGTGAAGAAGCTGAATTTGGTAGTATGAGATACTACCTTGCGGCATTGTTTAGGTGGTACAATAGTTGGAACTACCTCTGGTATACTGTAGAGATAACCCCCCAAAATAACAATGATACTGCGGGGTCGAGACTCATAGATCGCATGGCACTTCCACATATATGGCTGGCCCAAGAGAACATCACATACATCT
Organism: Picea engelmannii; assembly: GCA_009831015.1. NCBI lineage: Eukaryota > Viridiplantae > Streptophyta > Pinopsida > Pinales > Pinaceae > Picea > Picea engelmannii. The sequence goes on along the minus strand of ML799924.1, from coordinate 126,738 downwards.
AGCAGGGAAACATCACATAATACCTCATCCTTGAAGGGCTGGATGTCATATGAAAATCGACACTACTGGATGATGTGAAGATCTTGTCCCTGGCAAAGTCACCCGATCTTGTATGGTTGCGGGTGTGGTGTTGTCAACAATCCCAACTGTTTTATGACCTCTGTTGAGATGAGGTTCTTTTGGATTTCTCTATCAACAGTAAAATGTAGCGGGGTCCCATTCACCCACATATATGAATGAAAAATGTGCTCCCCCTCTTCAATATCTGTTGGTTCTTCTGGTTGAATTGCAGTAGTCGCGACAATATCAATGGGATCTGCGTTGATGATCTATCTTTTATTAGTATTTTCTTAATCAGATTATGAATAAGGGTTTGACTCCTTGTCTTTGATCTTGACCACCAATGACTGTTTTGAGCAACATTCATTGGTGTTGTGCCAGGGTATTTTGTGGAAATCATACTATTTTTCGACGTACTTCTTCGTCTTCCTATGAGCCTTCTTTTTTTGTGTCTTGGGCTGGTTTTAGGGAGGTTGTTTGTTAGGGTCATCTTTAACATATTTTTTTTGTTACGAATTTTCAGACCCGAACTCTCATTTTTTCTGGTGCTTAAATTTCTTTCTAATTTTAACAACATATCGATAAGCAACATTGAGTGACGAGATGTCCAGAAAATCCATTTTAGTTTGGATGTATCTGTGTAGAGCCCCACGGTATTTCAGAACCAAATGTCATTCAGAGTCTTTGATACCTAGCTTGGTGTACAAGGTATGGAAGGTATTGGTGAACTCTGGAACTTATTGGCCCCTCTCTTGCCGCCGTGTGGTCCATCTCATGTATTGGTCCTCATAGTTGCCAACAAGGTAATATTGTTCCTTTACCACATCCACAAAAAAATCCCAAGTGGGCTCGGCCCCATATATTCCAGAATATTTTTTGGAACTTTGCTCCCAATAAGTTTCCCAACAATGTTTGACATGGGGGAGAGCCTTAAGGAGTGTGAAGGTGATCTTTTCCTTATCAGAGAAATTATGAACAGAGAAATAACCTTCTAGCAAATTTAACCATTTTTCTAGGGCATCCACATCTATCTATCCTTAAAATATGGGAATATCAAAATTAACTTGTACCTTGAAAGGTGGGGTTCTTACAAAGTGGTCGCTTGATGAAGATGTACCTACTACTATTGACATGCATTGAAGGAAGTGGAAAAAATTCTCCATCATTTCGTCCCTTTGAGACCTTGCTCAAGCAACAGATGAATAGAATCTTTTGCTCCATTGTTTTTATTTTATTCCGCTATGGAGAGTTTCTTGGGCATGCGAGAGCGATTTTCCTCAAGAGATACAAGCTCGAGACCCAACTTGCTATATTGAACCATGTTGGGACATGCACTAAAAAATGATCAAGAGCAACCTGCTCTGATACCACTGATCCAAATTATTTTCGGCACGAAATGAGAGCAGAGATATAATAAATAAATGTACAAAGATATCTTAGATATTCAACAATATAACAGAAATGTATCATAGGTGAAACCATAAACACAGATATAGAGTAATAGACAATTTCTATTAATGAGCGAAAATGTACAAAGACTGTAAAAAAATAGAGTGGAAGACTCGTTAGAATGGTGGTAGTTTATCTCTGAGAAGAGATGTGACGAATACTCGCATTCGCAATAAAATGATTTAAAATGAGGCTTTAAATTTCTTTTTAACATAAACAATAATCCAAAACCCTAATCCCAGAAGATGAAAAGCCAAAAGGTTTGCAGGCCTTGATGGAGGTAGTTGATACGTCAACTTCCGAGGGGCGTAACTTTTGCATACAATCTCTATTTGGGGTGCTCGATACACCGTTGGAAAGGTTTAACTGAGAATAACGATTTATTTTGGTTTAAGATAGCACCTCATGTAATTTCTTGCACCCAAAATACGTCGTTTAGGGCCTCAAAATGGCCCCAAAAGTTTGGAACCCGAAAAACTGCTAAGGTGGAAAACTGTTTTTTGAGCCAGTGGAATAGGTGGGTGGCCACTAATATACCCCTCGATCAATGATATCCTCATTTGATTGATGATGTTCCTCAGATTGTACAACATTATTTCTACTACTACTTGGTGCAATATTCTGCAGAAAGTTATTGGCAACTCTAACTTTATAATTACAAACAATCGTGCAAAATTAGTGTGTATAACAAATATTCAAACAATATATATATATATATATATATATATATATATAATTTTATATAAAATCAACAATATAAAAACAAATAATTAATATATATCTAGTTACCACGGGACGATATTCATTCGATCCCCCATCAATGTGCCCATATTTCCTACAATGTTTTTTAGTTGTTTCTATTAAAATTCTTATGGGGTGTGTAGTGCAACATTTTTTACAAGGAAAATAACATCTACCATCACCCTTTTCACCCTCTTTACTTTTTTTCCCACCTCTAATATTTTGCAACATTCTTTCGTACAAAAATACCCTTTATGAATCATCGTTGTTATAGCAAGATTATTGCAACATCTCTAATTTGCAAAAAAAATATTTTTTTTTCGTCACAAGAGCAACAAACATTGACCAAGTCAATGTTGACTTTATCAAATAGTTGGGTGACTATTTGAATAGTGTAATGGTCATCATTGGATCGTCTCTCTTGTGAAAAATGTTGACCAAGTCAATGTTGACTTTGTCAAATAGTTGGGTGACTGTTTGAACAGTGTAACGGTCATCATTGGATCGTCGCTCTTACGACGATAACCAAAGGTAGTCGCAAGAGATGGGAGTCCACTATATTCACATTCATATCTCTTGAGACATACAACTGGTTTCATCTCAAGAGCGACGAACATGGGTTGGATTTATAAAAAAATTGAAAAATTCAACTCTTTATCTTCAATTTTGCGATGAAAGGGTACTTTCGTCACAAATTTTTCAATATGTAGTAGTGAGGGCATACACCCTCTTAGCTTAAACCCTAGCTAGAGAAACTTTCCTTGGGAAGTAAAAGGGATTACACCCCCAAGGGGGTAGCTCTCTAGATCTTGTTCATTTGACTCCATTAACCAAATAGTAAAGGCACTAGTCATACTTTTTGAGCATTGGAGATATAAAATCATTGCCTTGGGAAACATAATTTTTTATCTTTTGAAAGTTGTATTTCTTGAAGTTTATTTCTCTCCTTGAGAGGTGTCTTCCCCCACTAGGGTGTCCCCTATCTCCCAATACTCTAATTTTTGTTACAATATTTAACCTATAGCCATTAGGGTTGCATAACCCTAGCTACTAAGTCTCTTATAACTCCTAAACTAACCCTAAACTAACTCCTAATTTCTGCTCACTTACTCTAGTAACTAGGGTGCATCTTTTGGGCTAGTTCTTGGTACTTTTGTGTGGTTTATTTTGCTTCTGAATTCCATTTAATTCTACAACCCTAAGGCTTCAATTTTCTGCATAAAATACATTTTTACAACATGTATCCTCTCTTGCTTCTCAAGTGCCATTTTTCAACCTATATTTATTGCTAATCTTGATGTTGATTTACTTAACTAGTTTAGATATTTGTATGTTGATTTAGATGTTTTATTGGCTGATATAAAATGTCATATACTACTTCAAATTAGGGACAACAAGATTAAATTTTTAATTCAAATAACATATATCATTTCAAAGTGTATTTTCTTATGTCTTGGGTAGGCACAATCATCTGGAGAAGTACTATACATGTGGGGAAACAATTACTTGACTTATAAGGCATATCTTCCCACCTTTAATCCCACTTAGAATTGACCTCTAGGGGCATCACTTCCTCTTATATCCATCTCCATCTCCATCCCCCTAGGGTCACTGGGATCGCCTCCCTAGAGTGACCTAGTCACCCTTGAAGTGTGGGACCTACATCGAGGTGACATTGGGTGTAAGATTCCCAAGTTGTAGCACTCGATTTGTGGTTGGGTCAGGCTTTGACCAACCTACAAATTGTGCTATAACATTTTGGCGTCATTTCCAGAGAATATTTTGAATCTTATTCATACCCTAATGACACTTTGGTAAGCTATCCCAAATCCTTTCCCTTAGATTTCCTAGTGACTCCACCCAAGGGACGTTCCCTTTCCACCTTATCAAAAAATATTTTCCTAAAAACTTGTATGGAGAATCCACCATGCCACCAAAGAAATATGCAACCAAAAAACCCTCCATGGGTTGTAAATCACCACCCAAAGGGCCTAGTCCCCCAAAGTCCCTCGTTCTTCATAATTTCTCCTCTACCTCTCCTATCCCTCCATCCTCACCTTCTATTTCCACACCTCTACCTTCACCTATACCCACATTTCCAAGCGTTACTTGGAGCCTACAAAACAAAGAGTCACAAAAACCTTTGGACATAACAAAGATCCCCAAATCCCATCATAAACTCCCAAAGGACTTCAAGGAATGGATACCCATATTTTATGGGGAGGACCTTACTGAACCAGAAGATCACTTGTATATTTTTCTCCGTAGTTTAGAAACATGTGACCAACATGAAGATATCCAAATGAAACTTTTCTCTTACACTTTTATTGGGAAGGCCAACGATTGGTTTGATAACATTCCCCCAGGGACAATCACAAATTGGAACTTCTTTCAGGAACTTTTCACCAAAATATTTGAGAAAGAGAGAGATTATCAATCCTTTTGCAATCAACTCCACAACTGCAAAAGAAAAATAGGGGGAAGATATAAGCGATTTCGACGATAGGTATAACACCCTCATAAGATGTTTTCCCAAGGAGTTGAAACCTCCTCAAGCTTCCATTCTCAAGATATATATATCAACTATGAAATATCTATATGGGGGCCTGATTAGGGAACGTCCTACAACTTTATTTGAAGCTAAAGAGATATCATGTGAAATAGAAGAAAACTTAGCCACCTCTCTCATACAAGAATAAGAGAACCCCAAGAAGGATATTCAAATTAATCAAATTGATTACTTTGTTTCACCAAAAATTCCCTCGGATGTCAGGATTTACCTAGAATAGGAACGAGAGAAAGCAACTGATAGGGAAACGTGTCTCATGATCAATCTGATAGAGAAAGCAACTGATTTAGAAGAAGATAGAGAGAGAGAAAACATTAGAAAAAACACCTTTCCCACCAAATGAGATCCTGGAATTAGAAAAGAAGCAAGCCAAAGATTCAGCCGAAGTGAAATTCTCATAATACTTTCAACAAATCTTTGCATAACCTCTGGAAAAAACAAGGTGTGAGATCAACAAAGTTAAAGAGAAAGCATCTCCACAAGAAAGTACCAAAATTGAAAAAAAATGTGGGTCATGAAAAAGTAAACCATCAGTTTCTTGAAGAAGGAATAGACAGTATGTTTATTCTAGTGGATTCCCCTTTCATAGATGAAGAAGGAAAAGAAGGATATTGGGGCCTGGATTTTGATGGTGCACATTCAAGTGTGGGCTCAGGTGCATGAATAGTCTTAAGGTCGTTGGATAATGATAACACCCTTTTTTCATACAAACTTGAATTTGACTGCACAAATAACATTGTTGAGTTCAAATCCCTTATCCTAGAAATCAACCTGGCCATCGATATGAACATCAAGAACCTGCACATAAAAGGGGACTCTGACCTAATCATTTCACAAGTCAATGGGAATTTTGTTGCAAAAAAACCAAGCTTAACACAATATAGTGATATTGTTTGGGATCCCATAAAAGATTTTGACAACGTTTCCATTGAGTCCATCCCTAGGGAAGAAAATCACTTGGATGATAGTCTTGTTGTTTCCGCTTGAAACTTACAACTTTCCAAAGAAATTAGTTTCTACAAGATGGAAGTCAACTTCAATCCTTTATTACCAGACAAGTTGGAACATTGGCAAGTTTTTGAAAATGATAGTCAATTTCTCCACTTTCTACAGAATGACGGAGAATTCATTGAAGCCTGAATAAACCTATTGGTTGAGAAGGAAAGCATCGATATCATCGATGTAGCCAACAATGTTATAACCCTAATTTGCACCAGACATACTTACCTGAGATCAGGCCATCTCATATGGCTTATTTTCCAAGCCAGTACTGAACAACTCTTCTTAAAAACACCCCTTTTAAAGGACCACACACCCTACTCCACTACATCCCATGTGTACACTCTAGCTCACCCACTACAGCCCGCGTGTACCTACAAAATCACGAAAAATGGAAATTTGTTGACGGAACACACAGTTTTGGGTAAGTTAACTAAACCTTTTGACCATGCATGGCCAGTCATTTGACTAAATACCTAGCTCCTTCTAGCCTATAAAACAAGGGGTAGGGGTCCCATTTGAAAGGAAGGAAAATCATAGTAAAGAAACTCTACCCGAATTCGTATTCCTCTTTTCCCAAGATTATGCAACCATTTTGTGATTTCAACGAAGAAGAGAAGCAAGTGTGTTAGCAATTGGTGCACAGTAAAAGAGGAGCCCGGGACCAGATTCATGGAGTAGTGGCCATCTTCATCATTGTAAGTTTCTTTAGTGAAGTTAATAATAAAGAAGTACTTTTTCCATCCCACCATATGAGGTTTTCATTGTTTATTGCATACATGTTGATTAAATCTCTAACCCATTAATTTGTAGATCAAATGCATATGGAGTTCTTTGTTTGTCTTTTATGAATGCAGGTCAGCCTTGGGATGAGAGTTGCAGTCAAAGAGAGACCAAGCGTAAAGAGGGATCAATACCAAACGCCGGAAATAAGGTATGTTCACTTGATCTTCTTAAATATGTATTTTCTTAAGAATAATGGGGATTAGGTCTTGGATGATGGTAAAAAGTAGGAATATTTAGGTCTTTTCTGCATGCATAATAAAACCCTAAGTGCTAGTCCGTAGGGGGATTTCCCACTCACAACAGAATTGGCGACCATACTGGGGATCTCTCAGGTTTTCTGGGGATACCTTTTGGTAGTTTTAAATTGGTTTCATCACCTTTTTTCTGAGTTTCTACAAGAGTCTGAGCTAGTAGGGATTCTGGTCTTCCATACCAGTATTCCCTGCTTTCTTTGCTTGGCATCATTTTCTTTTCGGGAAGTCACAGAGGTAAACGTGGCCTGTATAAGGCTTGCATGCATGTACACGCACCCAACCTTCACACAGCCTGCGTGGGCATGCTAGTTCATGAAGTGACAATAGCGTGGCTAAGTTCATAATTTTTTTATTAAAGAGGCAGTCATCCTCTTCCCTGTCAGAAGTGATCCTTCTCAGGGGTTTTCTGAAACTCATTTTTGTCTCTATTTTTGCAGTTTGTAGCTTAGGTACCACCTCAGATTGGTTTTGTTCTATGAAATTTTCCTTGAACTATTTTTCTTTTCTAACAAAGTAAGTTTCTAAGTCTTCAAGAGATTTCGGTTCTCAATACTAGTAGTCTCTACCAGTGCTTGATTGCTTGTCTTTTCATTTTTGAAGAGTTCTAGAGGTACACGTGACATGTATAAGGTCTGCATGCATGTACACGCACTTTGACCTTACACAGCTCGCATGCACACACTGGCTGTTGAACTGTTAGCAACGTGCCTATTGAGAAAATTTTTGTTTAAGGAGAGGCAATCATCCTTTTCCTTGTCAAGAGTAATACCTCTCAGGGTTCTTGGTCTCTGTCATAGCAGTCGACAATTTAAGCCTAGTTTGGACTCCAGCATAGCTTTCTTTTTCATTAAAATATTTCTTATGTTTCTTATCTTTTTTAACTTATTTTTAGCTTGAAATTTTGAGAAAAATGAGTTGCATTTTAAAAAACAATTCCCCCTCATGGCTAGGGGGGGCCATGAATAGTGAACTCGTCAGTTTTTTTTAGAATATTTTGTTACTTCTTCTTTGATTGGAAGAAAAAAAAAATAGCTTGTTAGTTCTCTTTATTTCTTGGCATTTGCCTTGCATTGTTATTTGAAAAAGAAAAAGAAATTAGCATAGTGTTGTGTTTTCTTCTCATCTTAAAAGAATTTAAAAAGAAAAATAAGAAATATAATCCTTCTTTGTTAGTGTTCTTATCATTTCTTTTTTCTGCAAGAGTCTTAACAACATCAGTTGCACTACCGTATCCTTTTGAGTAAATCAAGCCAGTAAAAAGAACGCTAATTAAAATTTACTAGACTTTATGTTTGTAGGGTCCACCAACTAGATTAGGCTAGAGCCTTGATTTAGGTTGGAGAGGAAACTCTTCAAGGCTATAAAACAAATATACGAGTCTGTGATAAGGAGTGTAGAAGTCCAGTAACGGGGAAATTATCCAGGATCCCCCTCTAACACAGGGGCTAAACACAAGGTCGTGTGCGGAAAGGTAGCGGAGATAACCCCTCCAAAGTCGGACCAAGCATAGTGGGGAACACATATAGAGGACTTGTCTTGGGATTCCATTGATCGAATTTTCCATGGAGCTTCATGGGTCTTGAACTCATTCAAGGTCCTCAGTCATCTTCCAAAACACTTTATTTGGATACCCTTGATATGTTTCGGGCTTGATACCCTTCTCATTGTGGTCCACTCGACTGTCGATTGTACCTGCCTGGTGATTGTTCACGAGCTGGCAACCTAGTTGCCTTTATTTTAGGGACTTACACAGGTGAAAGTAGGGAAGACATCGGGCCATGCTTTGCAGAGTATACCTACAGTTACTGGTGAAAGTACAGTTACTGGTAACCAGAAGTCTAAATGAAATAGAAAGAGGAAGAATAGGAAGAATAAATCACCAACCTCTACGAGTCATGTTGGAGATAGGTCGACAACCTCTGCAAGTCATGTTGAAGACCATCACCCACCCTCTGCAAGTCATGCTGGGGGGAAAAGTCCAGTCACTGATAGTGATACTGGAAATAGGTTTGTAGCCTCTACAAGTCATGTTATCAACCCATCACTAGCCTTTGCAAGTCATGTTGGAGATGTGCAAACATCCACTGCTAGTCATGTTGGGGGCATTGATTCTATTGAGAAACCTAGGTGGATAGGACATAAGACTAATTTCCCTTGTAAGCTTTGCAAGGGAGATCACCTTACTCATTTGTTCCCTGGCATTCAAGAGGTACAAATATTGTGGTCCCTGTATACAAGCTCTTCTGATTCTGAGTCTTCTGAGGTTTCCTCATAGTCTATTCAGCCATTGGTTGAGAAAGTGGTCACGTTGGCGCAATCATCGGATGATCCCAGTCCTCTTTTGGGGGGTGAGGTGCCTTTAGACCTTGTAGTCTCTCAACCTATTCATCCATTGGTTGAGAAAGTGGTCATGCCGATGCAATCATCGGCTGATTCCACTCCTCTTTTGGGGGTTGAGGTGCCTTTAGACCTTGTAGTCTCTTAGCCTATTCAACCATTGGTTGAGAAAGTGGTCATGCTGATGCAGTCATCAGTTGATTCCACTCCTCTTTTGAGGGGTGAGGTGCCTTTAGGACTTGTAGTCTCTCAGCTTGTGCAATCATTGGTTGAGAAAGTGATCATGCCAATGCAGTCATCGGCTGATCCCACTCCTCTTTTGAGGGGTGAGGTGCCTTTAGACCATGTAGTCTTGTAGCCTATGCAGTCATTGGTTGAGAAAGTGGTCACATCGTTGCAATCTTCAGTTGATCCCACTCTTCTCTTGAAGAGTGTCGAGTCTACCAAATTGGTCACGCAGATGCCATCATCGACTGATCCCACTCCTCTCTTAGGGAATGAAGTGTTTATCGAATATGTTTTCAGCATTTCCAGTTCCGTACTTTCAGAACAAGGGGGAATTATGCTCGCTCCGAGCACATCCCCTCCAAGCCCTAGGATGGTTTCCTTTGATTGGAATGATCTTTTTGAGCCTCGTCTTCCTTCTTCTACACATTTTCAAATAAGGGTTGAAGTTAATTCAACAAACATTTATCATTGTATTGTGGATGAAGGAGCCTTTGTAAGTATTTTATCCTCCTCGGTTTGGAAATTATTGGGATCTCCCAAGCTTTTGTCTTCTTCGCATGAACTGTTGGCTTTTGAAAAATGTTCTAGTGAGTATTTGGGGGTTCTTCCTTAGTTACCTATATCGTTAGGTGGGAAGACTGTCCTTGTTGATGTTATAGTGGTGCAAGGCCCGTTATATTTCAATATGCTTCTCAGGCGTGATTATGTATATGCTATGAACGTTGTGGTATCTACGCTCTTTCGGGTGATGCATTTGCTTCACAATGGAAGCATTGTCACTATTGACTAGCTGGCATATGATAATCACCATCCTAATTCAACATTAGTTCAGGCTTCCCCTTTATATGTTCCTAGTGTTTATGTAGACTCCACCCCACCACGTGTTAATTATGTGGCATCTTATCCTCAATGTTCAATTATTTCTGAGAAGGAACCTGTGAAATCATGTTTTCCTTCTTGAGACTTGCTCTCAGCAATTGATCCTTTGGTTTACCCAATGGGGGCATGGGATCCCTTACTTCCCCCTCTTGGTCCAAGTAATATTGAGTATCCTTCTGAGTCTGATATCGTTGTTTGTAGATCCTCAAGCCCTCGTTCTTGTGATTCTTCGCTGATTGAATCTGCTAGTCCTAGCTAGAACCTCCATCATCATATGGAGTATGGTTAGTTTACTTCATCCTTTGGGACTGTCAACCCTCATTTGCATGATTTATCATATTTTGAATTTCCTTCAAATGAGGCTATACTTGAAGCCACGACTACGATTTCTATACCGCATGAGGACTTACACTGTGGTTTGTGTTTTCTTCCCTTTCGGAGACTTCCCAAGTTTAGTATCGAAGAGACTCTTGGTCTAAGACTAGCAACAGGCTCTAACTGAACCAGTTTCATACATGAGTTGTAGCCCCCATGGATCTTATTTTAATCCCTTTTCAGACCCTTTAAAACATGAAAATATTGTTGAGCGATATTGTTGTCTTTCACGCTCGTTAAACTGAAATTTGAAGGCACGTCTGTCAGGTGGTAGTTTACCCCTTTTTCGGTCCAGATGGTAAACTGTACAAACAAAGGTATACTCTAAGAACTTCAGTTCTCTAGAAGAGTACTCTCAGGTATAATTTTAACCCTTTTTCGGGCCTGAGGGACTAAATTTACAAAAAAGGAACCCCAACAGAGTCCATAGTTAAGCTCTTTTCAGACTCCCTAAAATTGAAAAGATCGTTGAGTGCCCTTATTCTTTCACACTCGTTAAAATGGTCCAGAAGAACATTCCTAACGGAGACCATAGTTAATATTTTTTCAGACTCCTTAAAAATGAAAAAATTGTCGAGTGACCTTATCTTTATCACACTCGTTAAAATGGCACAGAATAACATTCTTGACAGAGTCCATAGTTAAGCTTTTTTCAGACTCCTTAAAAATGAAAAAATTGTCGAGTGACCTTGTCTTTATCACACTCATTAAAATGGTTTTGAATAGACGTCTACTCGGTGCTAGTTTACCCCTTTTTTGAGCCGACTAGACTATCTTCGAAAAAGGTACCCTAGCGGAGTCTCCTTTTACGTTTTTTCAGACTCTCTAAATATGAAAAACCGTCAAGCTTACCTTCTCTGGGCTCGTTAAAATTACATCGAAGGACGTTACCATTGTGTGTTTTGTTAACCGCATTTGCATACCTATGTCTTTGGCCTAATGCCGACTCCATGTTTCTCTCAACTAAACCATCTGAAGCATGCCTTATACACAAGCCCTGTAGCACTTTGCATATGTGTCTTCACACCTTTGGCCCCTGGAGGATTTTTCCCGAGTATCATTTTCTTGCATATGTCCCTTCACCTTGAGCATCCATGTGTTTCGTGCGCTTTGAAATAGTATGTTTGCGACACTAAACCCTCCTTTGTAACATAGTGTTCTTTTATACCTTTTATAAAATTATTGAAAAAGACAAAAAAATCAAATATACCCCAAAAAGAGGAAGGGAAAAGTATTTTCTTTTTATTGGCAGCACAATCAGTCACCCTTGGACAAAGCACATCCTTCAGTTTTTTCTTCAAGCTCTGGGATTTGTATGACTTTAGGAAGTTTTTCTCGCGACATAGAGCTTTGTCCTCCTCCGTTTGGTTATTCTTCCAAACATATGGAGAGTTTGTGTTGCCTCCTGCATCATGAACTTATGTCAATTCCATGCTTCCTGAGTCTCATCATTTGTCGTGCTATTGTCCAAAGGAAGTTTTTCCCAAGCCCGAGTTGACCAATATACAGTTTGTCTCTTTCCCTCATGCCCGACCATCCTAAAAGTCCAATCAAGTCTTTGTTTGAAATCAATGAAGCCTCCAGTCTGATCATCAAGATCCTCTAGTCCATGACCGATGAGTCGTCGAAGACCTCTGGGTAGTGAATTCGTACACTCATATTACACTCCTACCCAAGTTTTAAATATTTTTAAGTTGATGCTCGAGCTCTGACAACATCATCTCTAACCATCAGACCTTATTAGCTTCTAGAAGATAGATACTATACATGTATATATTTTTTATTTTGAGATGTAGATCCACTGTGTATTTCTCGCGGCTACACTTTATATAGTTATATGACATGGATCTACAGTGTATTTGATTGGTAACCATGATTTTATTTCATTCTGAGTATGGGTATGTCCGCCTCGGTGAGACAATTTTTATTTTGCAGATGGAACCTCCTGAATTTTGGTCCTTGGGCTCACTGGTTTGGTGCATTGATAAAGATTGATAATGTATTTTTGCCATCAGATTCTCTTCTGACCTCACACATTAGGGGGCATCTGTTATAACCCTAATTTTCACCAGACATACTTACCTGACATTAGGCCATCTCATATGCCTTCTTTGCCAAGACAGTACTGAACAACCCTTCTTAAAAAAAACCTTTTTAAAGGCCCATGTGCCCTGCTCCACTACAGCCCGCATGTACACTCTAGATGACCCACTATAGCCCGTGTGTATCTACAAAAGCACGAAAAATGGAAATTTGTTGATGGAACACACAGTTTTTGGTAAGTTAACTAAGCCTTTCAACCATGCATGGCCAGTCATTTGACTAAATACCTAGCTCCTTCTAGCCTATAAAAGAAGGGGTAGGGGTCCCATTTGAAAGGAAGGAAAATCATAGTAAAGAAACTGTACCCGAATTCGTATTCCCCTTTGCCCAAGATTCTACAACCATTTTGTGATTTCAACGAAGAAGAGAAGAAAGTGTGTTAGCAGTTGGTGCATAGTAAAAGAGGAGCCCAGGACCAGATTCATGGAGCAGTGGTCGTCTTCATCATTATAAGTTGCTTTAGTGAAGTTAATAATAAAAAAGTACTTTTCTCGTCCCACCATATGAGGTTTTCATTGTTTATTGCGTACATGTTGATTAAATTTCTAACCCATTAATCTGTAGATCAAATGGATGTGGAGCTCTTTGTTTGTCTTTTGTGAATGTAGGTTAGCCTTGGGAGGAGAGTTGCATTCAAAGAGCGACCAATCTTGAAGAGGGATCAATACCAAACACCAGAAATAAGGTATGTTCACTTGATCTTCTTAACTATGTATTTGCTTAAGAATAATGGGGATTAAGCCTGGGATGATGGTAAAAAGTAGGAATCTTTAGATCTTTTCTGCATGCATAATAAAACCCTAAGTGCTAGTCCATAGGGGGATTTCGCACTCACAACAAATAGGCCCCTACCCAAAGGAATTGTTCCTTTATAAAACCTATTTGACAGAAATGATATGTATAAAGGGAAACCTTAAAATAAAATCAATGACGAGATTATTGAATGCAACATTGGAACCAAAGAGTCCCCGAAGTTAATCCAATTTGGTAAAGGAACAATGGATGATGAGAGGAAAATACTACCTACACGTATAAGAGAGTTAAATGATGTCTTCTCTTGGTCTTATGAAGATCTAAGTGCCTTCTTGGAAGACATTATACAACACGACATTCCCCTCATTGATGGCACGAAGCCTTTGAGACAAAATCTCAGACAAAAGAACCCAAAGGTTACCCCACAAGTATAGAAAGAGTTACAAAATATGGTTGAGGCAGGAATAATTGAACCAATTATATATTCATCATGGATTTCTAATCCAGTTATTGTAAGGAATAAGATTGGAGAAATCAGGATATGTGTAGACTTCATAAACTTAAACCAAGCTTCACTCAAGGAAAATTATCCCTTACCAAGACTGGAATATCTTTTGCAAAGGGTAACTGGTGTAGAGATGATGTCCATGCTTGATGGTTTCTTAGGGTATAATCAAGTTTTTGTAAAGGAGGATGATCAACTCAAAACTGCTTTTACCACCCTTCAGGGAACCTATAAGTATTTACGAATGCCTTTCAAACTCACCAACATAGGGGATACTTTTCAGCGAGCCATGGACTATGACTTCATAGATATAATTGGAAACTCACAGAGATATATCAGGATGATCTGAATTCCATTTCTAAAATGAGGGAAAAACATATTCAGCACTTAAGAACTATCTTCCAAACATGTAGGGAATATGGCATTTCTCTCAACCCTAAGAAATCAATTTTTGGTGTTGACAAGGGTAAGTTACTAGGACACATCATTTATAAAGATGAAATCATGATATATCATATAAAGGTTGAATCTATAAATAAAATACCTCTCCCTAAAGACAAGAAATCCTTGCAATCCTTCTTCGTCCAGATTACATTTATCAGGATATTCATCTGAAACTTTGTCGAAATTGTTAAACCCCTTAACAAGTTACTAAAAAAGGATGCTCATTTTGAGTGGGAAAGTGAAGGTAGGTTGTATTTCAAGCGTATTAAGGAGTAAATAAATGTCACACCTATCTTATTTATCCTAAAATTTTCCAGGGACTTCATTATTTTATCCTTTTCTTCTAAAGACACCATTGCAGGTGTGTTGTTACAAAAGAATGATCAAGGGGATGAACAACCAATATCCTTCATGAGAAAGAATATTAGGGACTCAGAAATAGATTACACCATTACAGAAAAACAATATTACGCTTTAGTCAAGTCTATCAAACACTTTTGAACCTATGTGGGATACAACAAGATCAAGCCCTTTTTCCCCTACCCCGCCTTAAAGGATGTTTTATCACAACAAGATTTCCTTAGATCAAGGGAAAAGTGGGTGTCACAAATACAGGAACATGATTTGGAAATCAAGCCAACTAAGATAATTAAAGGAAAGGGGCTAGAAAAAATGATGACAGAAATAAATCAAGAGGTCATTGAGGTAGGATAGAAGGAGAAAGTCAACATCGTCGTAAGTGAAATTGAAAACAATGAATGGTATTCAGACATCATTAATTACTTAAAAAACCTCACATGCCTTGATCATTTGGTGGAAGATAAAAGAAGATCCCTAAGACTCAAATCCATGAAGTATTTCCTAACAGGAGATGGTCTTGGGTGGAGAAACCCAGATGGGGTAATATTTACATGTGTTGATAAAGACGAAGTTGATAAGTTAGTCACAGAACTTCATGCGGGACATTGTGGAGGCCATTTTGCAGCATGCACCATGACCCATAATAAAGAGCAAGTTACTATTGGCCTACTATATTCTCCAACACACATCGATATGTTATATCTTGTCAACCATGTCAATTGTTTACCAGCAAGAAACGCCTCTCTTCCCTTCCCATTAAACCAATAATTGTAGAAGCACCCTTTCAATAATGGGGACTAGATTTGATCGGTGAATTCAAATAAAATTATAGTAATGGATACCAATGGATTTTGACCGCCACCCATTAATTCACTAGGTGGGTGGAAGCTATCCCAACCAAAAAAGCAACGAAATAAGTCGTGATGAAATTCCTTGAGGAAAGGATTATTACTAGATTTGGTGTCCCTTCTAAGATAACCACCGACAATGCCAAAGCCTTTAGCTCAGTGTCACTCAATGAGTTTTGTTTCAAGTATGGGATCTTTTTATCACACCCTTTGAATTATTATCCTCAAGGGAATGGATTGGCAGAATCTAGCAAAACAACATCATGAACATTGTCAAAAAGACTTTTTGGGAGAAAAAGAAGAGTTGGGATAGCAAGATCAAGTATGCCTTGTGGGTCGACTGCACAACCACCAATAATTCCACTAGAAGGACTCCTTTTGAGTTGGTGTATGGATTTGAGGCTCACTTGCCTATAAATATCCAATTTCCAGTGCTACAAATAGCCCAACAATTCAATACAAATAAGGAAGCATTGTAGGGGCGAATAAATTAGCTTGTATAATTGAATGAGACTCGAAGAATGGCATTCGATCAAATGGAAAGGAATCAAGAAAAAGTAAAAGGAACTTTTGATTGAAAGGAAAGACAAAGAGACTTCAAGTAAGGGTATTAAGTTCTACTGTGGGACAAAAGAAGAGAAAAACCAGGAATGCATCAAGAGTTCGACAGTCTGTGGCTAGGACCCTACAAAATGGAGGAAGTGTTAGAACTATACTCTTTCTACTTATCCACGAAATAAGGGAGGAGGATGCCACTACCAGTAAATGGATATCTCCTCAAACATTATTTCCAGGGTGGCACACAAATTATTCAAGGCCCATGCCCCAGGTAAGTAGGTAAGTCATCTTGATTCCCTACATTTGCATCTTGATTTCTCATACTAGTTTAGATGCATTTCATTTTCATTTTACTCTGCTTGCATATTGATTATGCTTCGTTTAGAATTTATTAGAAAAATGTCAAAATTTTATTTTTCTAGTTTAGTGGGTTTTGATTGTCATCATATTAGAACAAGGATGAGTAGGCCATCCTTCACTTGACATTTTGATGTTTCCTTGTAGGAACAGGTCTACCATGAGATGATGTGGTTCTCATGCACTCTACAGTGAGCGCATTTCCTCGAGTAGGAGACAGATGTTATCCCCATTTTTGAATAACTAAGGAGATGATGTATCAAGGCCCTCATGTTGCATATATGGAGTGTCGCAATACTACATGACCAATAGTATCCTTTGCGCAAATGGAAGGTAGTGGGACTTGCTCCATGAGGTACAAGTCAGTATTATGGTGAGCATCATTTCAATATTCAAGTCATTTTATTATGGTGTATCTTAGATTTATCTAGATTCCATGATATATGATTGAACATTATTCCTTTTTCCCTGATTCACCTTGGTGGTTGGCATTGTGCCCTAGTAAGTGGTCTTGTTTGGGAATGGGTTTTCTACTAGGAACTCCCTTAATGAGCCATCGTACCATTCTCGACCATACTTACCACTTTCCATCATTATTCGCCTCCATTTCCTTATCTCTTTGTATTTTAGGGTGTATTGACCCAAGAAGGGGTTGTCCCTCATTCTATGGGATGAAGGGGTTGAAGGCCCAGAGGGGTTGATGTTGAGTAAAATATAAAATCCTTGTTTAAACCTTCCATATGTTTTTCCCATGGATCATCCAAGAAAGAAATAAAACACATATCTTTGAGTAAAGGGTACCCACAATATAATAAATAATGTTTAAAAGGTTAGTTGAAGGATAGGAGGTATCATCACGAGCCGACCTATCACATCCATGAATATCTAGTGGTATGACATTGTCATCATCTTGTTGCATGGCTGAGAGAAAGGGGGTTTCATCACGAGACAACCTTCTCATTTCCACTAGGTGTTTGTGGATGACATTTCCATCATATGGTCACCATTCCAGGGAAGTGACCTTCAATCTCTCCTTATTCTATTATGAAATAAAATATGAATAAAGAGAGATAAAAGGAAATTGAAGGGCTTGGAAAAAATTCATTGTGGACGAAGGTACCACACACCCTCTACAAAGGCACCCATGAATGAGACATTAGGACCCCTTGTATGTCATGTGCCCTATGCCCATTGAGTCTTTACCCCAACCAATTCATCCACTTTACATGGCCTAGAGAGGGATCTCTTGGAAGCTCTCATTGAACTAGGGAAAGATCTACCCAATAGGACACCTCGTGAACCCTCCCATATTCAAGCTTGATAAGTCGCATAGTGTCTTTGAGTAGTTAAATTGTTTGATATAGTGATCTTTGATGAATGTCCTTATATTGCTTTTTTATTGATTGGATTCACGTATCATGATTTTATGACTTGAGATCCTTGGAGGGCATGCTCATTTTCCTTTGCGGGACCTAATTGGTGGTAATTTTTGGGAGAATAAGCCTAGTTTGGGCTTCCATGGGGCTACAAGCCCACAGGTTGGATGCCAAGGGCCCAAATGCCGAATTGGAATGATTATAGTTGGAAGGCCTTAATGATGACTTGGACAACATATCCTATCCCACATGCCAAACATTTTTCCTAGGAGAGGTAAAACGTCATTTCTAGATACATGATGTCACCTTGGGGGGTTAGGGCTTGGTGGTGAGGTGTCACTCATTGACACTTGGATGTTTTGAGGAGAAGAAGGTCTTCATGATGATGATATCATATATATACTTTGAATGTGACCTTTGGGGGCCTACCCATTCTTCTCCAACACCAACGACTTCCTCAAAGTGGAAAAATGTCACTTAAAGGGAAGACGTCCTTCTAAAATTAGGGTTTTCTTATGTGCAAAAGTGAATTTTAAATGAATTACTTTGTAAAAGGGGGAAATATTAGGGTTTTTGACCCCTAATATTGTGGTTTACTCCTTAATTTATGGATAACTCACCTTGGTGACATTTCTATAAATAAGAGATCATAAGATCTCATTTTGAAAACATAACTCTCCCTTATTGTGAGAGGACTTGGTATGAAATTTTCTCTATACTTGTCTCTTTCATCTCTTGTGAACTTTTTTATGGATATATTTATGAATGGTTGAAGGAATAGTTCTAGCACTATCTTTGGATGATGTTTTCTAGATCTCATGGTGGATTATCTTGGCATTTCTCTTGATCTTGGTATGGTCTTTTACTATTATTCTATAATTTTTTCAAGTCAAGTATTGTAATGCTAGGAGGTAGGTGGGAAGTATAAAGGAATACACCCCCACCATAGCCTTCATCATTTTATGCTTCATATCATTGATTTCACTAGGGTTTTCTAAAATAAGTATAAGGGCATACATCCTCTTAGCTTAAACCCTAGCTAGAGAAACTTTCCTTGGGAATTAAAAGAGATTACACCCCCAAGGAGGTAGTTTCTCTATATCTTGTTCATTTTTATCCATTAACCCAATAGTAAAGGAACTAGTCATACTTTGTTTTCATTGTAGATATACAATCATTTCCTTGGGAAACATAATTTTTGATCTTTTGAAATTTTTCTTGCTTGAAGTTGATTTTCCTCATTGAGACGAGTCTTCCCTCACTAGGGCATATTTTGGGCTAGTTCTTGGAACTTTTGTGTGGTTGATTTTTCTTATTCATGCCATTGAATGCTACATCCATAAGGCTTCAATTTTATGTAGGAAATACATGTTTACAACAATTATCTTCTCTTGTTTTTCAAGTGCCATTTTTCATCCTATATTTATTGCTAAGCTTGATCTAAAAATTAAGAAGACTTGTATTCTTGAAAATATTTGCAAGTAAAATTTATGTGTTAAAAGAAAATGGATCAACTTTGCAACACATCATTAATAGGATTTACTCATTCAAGATGCATATAAACAGCAGCATAATCAATGAACATAAAACACATAACACAGCAAATGATAAAGGAGTTCACCCCTCTCTTGGGCTACATCTCCTGGTCCATCTTCCAATGGATCATTTGCATTATTTGCTCAAAGTGCTAAAACATCTACTTTACAATGCTCAAACTATGAAATAGACTGCTCCAATGGCTTCAGAACGTCCAAAAACCCCTAGCTGGGCTTTTTTGGCACCTCGTTTGGCCAAAAAATGAAGAAGTTAGGCTTCCTGGAAGTCTCCCCTTCAAGCTTGTTTTCTCTGCATCTACAAATTGCACCTTTGTACATTCAACCTAGCACACACGCTTATTTAAGCGTAAAAACCCAACACCGAACGTAACCGCACAAACGGTGCGAACTATAGGACGATTATGGGCACGCCAGCACCTAACCGCCAAACTTGTGGGCACATGGGTCCATGTGACCTCATGCAAATACAAAAGGGCTAACATTTAAACTCAAGTCCCCCGCGCGCTCTGTGACAGGTCACATGTCATGGGTTATGTGACCGGAGGCTTAAACATTGGCAATACATAAACCACGCACGTTTTGAACTATGGTCATATGTGAAACCGGGGTTGGACTCTGTTTGTAATACAAACTCCCACACAAACGACAATCCATTTGTCATATGTGTAAAGAAATAGAACCGCGGGTCGGGGCTAAGCCCCGGCCCGACCCCCCCACCATATGTAACATTACATCAATTCAAATATAAATTAATACATATAGTTAACAAGGAACAAAGCGTGGTTCATTGGTAGGGCTGACTTTGCAAAGGCTTGACTGGTGGGTAGGTCCGGGGTTTAAATTCCACGAACTCCATATAGTTTTGAACCAATAACCAATACAATGGTGCCACGTGGTAGCCCATGACTAAGCCATGTGGAACCATACCATTCATCCATTAAATTCCACATGTCAGAATGTCATTCGTCCTCGGCTACCAATCTAGAAGTGCCACATCACCATCTACCACATCAGCGTACGAACGTATAGCCTCTGCCAAGTCAACCTGTATGGACTGCATAGTCAACGTTCTTTTTTTACCTATTTGATGATTCGAACATATCGTGATATCTCTCGCTCCCCATGTCTGTTTGAACCCAAATGAGTTGCATTGGGTTCGAAATGATGAGGCCTATGATCTCATTTGATTTGAAGTGATTCCGAGAACTTTGAATTTTTGAGCAAAATTTGATCCCCTGATCACACCTCCCCATTGGGAAGCTTTTGGAACTCCAAAAGACTATATTTAGTCTATGTGAAGATGAGGGTATAGTTCCCTCAACCTTCCAACCTCAATCCACTTGGCTTTGCTTGGATTTATACCTTTAAGACCAACTCAAAGATACTCCACGTTTCCTCGTTTTGAAGTTCGCATTCTCCTGTCAAGGATGGTGTCCTCATGCAGTTCTGTAAGATACTCTGGGGAAAAATCATCTATAGAAGGAATATGAACATGCTTTCCATGATCATCAATCAACGGAGGCTCATACAATTTCAAATTCTCAACATTAACAACTGCATACATTTGCATATAAGGAGGCAAATCTAGACGAAAGGCATTGTTACCAATCTTGTCGATAATCTTGAAAGGACCATATCGAATCGGTTTCAATTTTTTGCCTTCTCCTTTAAGCCTCTCCTTACTGATGTAAATACAAACTTCATCTCCAACTTGGAAACTGTGATCAACACGATGCTTTTCATGTCTCATCTTGTACTTGGCTTGACTCTTTTCCAACTTCTCTTGCACCACTTGATGTATCGACTGAAT
>ML799924.1:46206-86394 GCA_009831015.1 Picea engelmannii | reverse complement strand
AATAGACCATGATGTCATATAAATAAACAATCATTGATTTATTTATTAATCCCCTAAAAGAAATGTCCATTGCCCTTTGAAAAGTGGCATCAACATTAATTAGACCGAAAGGAATCTTCTGATATGCATATAGGTTCCCCATTTAGTTCTAAAGGTAGTTTTGATTTGGTTTGGTTGTGAAACCCAAACCTTATTATAACCAGAAAAACCATCTAATAAGGAAAACCTTTCAGATCCAACTACTCTCTACAAAATATTTTCCATACGTGGAATAGGGTAATTATTCTTTTATGAAGCTTTATTTAAATTTCGAAAATCAATGCAAATTCTGATGTCCCCATTATTTTTCCTAATTGGAACTAAATTTGAAACCCATTAATAATGCCTAACTGGAAAAATAATTTTGTCTTGGAACAATTTGTTTAATTCTTTTTTGGTTTGAGGTTCAATATTAGGGTGATTTTTCCTAAGTTTTTGTTGTACATTCTTATCATTTCTAGTGGGAATGACATGGTGGATGATTTTAGTGTCATAGACTTTGATATCATCATAAGTCCATGAAAAGATGTCCTTATATTCTTTAAAGAGTTTTATGAATGTGTTACGTTTGTAGAGAGAAATGTGTTCCTAGATTAATATTTTGGGGATTTTGATCCATTCCTAAATTTATTACCTCATATTGCATGGAGGAAAATTGGTTTTACAATTTGTTTTTATTTTAAATTTATCTTGCAAATCATAATATTTTTCTAAATTTACTACTATTTTTGGGTTTTGTTTTCTGTATTTGAAAATTTACCTAGAGAAACTCATTTAGTTCTTGATTGTGCTGATCTTCATCAATGACAGAATCTTTGAAATTTCCCTCTTGTGTAAGAAACTTAAAATCTGGTCAACATCACTGAAAACCCTCTAAATTTGTAATTTTGTCTGGCACCGAAGGCTTGAAAATCAATTCAACCAAAAATTTGTCAGGAGAGAAATCTTCTGAAGGAATTAGTCAGGAATCAACATTACCAAGTAGATCAGCTTCAACATTTAGTGCCCAAGGCATAGAGATAATATCAAATATTCAAAATTATCAATCAAATCCATTACCTCGTGTTGGTAGTTATTAAGGTGATTAGAAACACAATGTCTCATATTATTCACTTGTTTGGTTATGATTTATGAATAATTGACTACTCTTATTGATTTTCTTTTCATATATATCGTTTTTCTGAAGCCTTGAATCAGATCCTCGTACTCTGCAACATTATTGGTGCAATATAACTCTAGTCTACATGCTATCAAAGTTTTATTTCCTGAAGGATCCTTGAGAATGAGTCCAACACTTGCATCTTCATTAGATTTAGAACCATCAAAATACGAAGTCCATCATTCTTTTATTTTAAGCAGATCAAAATTTTCTAATTTGGAACAATCTCATTCAAGAACCTCGGTGAAATGAAGAATTTCATAATGCAAATCTATTTCAAGAAAAGGTGAAGGTTCCGCAGGGAAATTACCAAGAATGAGTCAATGAAAAAATTCCCCAATGTATATTATGTAAACATTATAGGTTCATTGGGATTGTTCAAATTTGTGAAAGTATATTTCATGTGTTCTTCTTGTTCTACCTTTATTTGATTTGGTTGACCATTAAAAGGTAAACAAATATGTGACCAATCGATCGAAACATAACCATGTATTTTTATGAACAATCCATACTTAAAATAAAAGCATATTATCCGAGATAAAATTGGTGGCCACCCACCTATTCCTATGGCTCAAAACATGGTTTTCCACCTTGGTAGTTGTTCTACAGTTTTTTGGGTCTTGAACTTTCAGGGTCATTTTGAGGCCCTAAACCAAATTTTTTGGGCACAAAAGTGCCCAAAGAATAACTAAAATCATGGTCTGGGAAGAATGGAATGTGTATGCCTCGAATAGACCTTTCTGGCGGGGTATAGAACTCCCCAAACAGAGATCGTATGCAAATGTTACACCTTTGGGAAGTTGGCATACCAACTACCCCCATTGGGGCCCACGCACCTTTTGGCATTTCATCTTCTGGGGTTAGGGTTTTGGATTTTGTTTATGTTAAAAATGCCTCTAGAGCCTCATTGTAAAGATCATCATCTTATTGCAAATGAGCGTATCCATCACATCTCTTCTTAGAGATAAGATGCCACCATTTTAGCGAGTCATTCACTTTGTAATTTTACAATTTCTGTACATTCCCTCATTAATAAAAATTGTGGATTACTATATCTCTATGTTTATTGCAATATCTTTGTATATTTATTTATTATATCTCTACCTTCATTTCATTCTCAAAATAATTTAGATCAGTGGTATCAGAGAATGATACTCCTTATTGTTTCTTAGTGGGTGTCCCTAACGAGGTCAGGGTATAGAGAGTTGGGTCTTGAGCTAGTTTCTCTTAAGGACAACTGCTCTCGCCATCCCAAGTGGGATCCCATGGTGGAAGATAAGAGGAATAAGGGAGTAGAATATCCCATCAATATGTTGCTCACGGAATCCCTCGCACAACAAAGAACGAGATGTTGGAGAATTTTCCAAAATCCTTCAACGATTTTCGGCAATAAAAAGTGTGTCTTCGTCAAGCAGTTGCTTTGGAGATCCTACCCAATTCATGGTACAATTTAACTTTTATATTCTCGTATTTTAAGGTCAGATCGATGTGGATGCTTTGGAAAAATGGTTAAATTTCCTAGAAGGTTATTTATTTGTTCACAATTTTTCCGACACAGAAAATATCACCTTTGCGCTCCTTGAAGCTCCCCCCCATGTCAAACATTGGTGGAAAACTTACTAGGAGAAAAATTCCACAGAGGATTATGGAATATTTGGGGTGGAGCCCAATTGGGATTTTTATGGATGCGATCAAGGAGATGGTAGGAAGCTATGATGACCAATACATGAGATGGACCATGCTACATCAAAAGCGGGACCAAACAGTGTCGAATTTCACAAATACCTTCCATACCTTACGCACCAAGATGGGTATCAAAGACTCTTAGTGGAATTTGGTTCTAAAATACTGCAGGATCTACACAAGTACATCCAAACCAAAATGGTGTTTTTGGACATCTCATCATTGGGAGTCACTTATAGATATGTTGTCAAAATTGAGCAGAAACTTAAGCAGCAGAACAAGCGAGAATTTGGGTCTGCAAATCCAGAACAACCAAAGTATGGTAAAAGGAACCCCAACTTACACAAAATTCAACCTCAATAAAACTATTCCAAGCCACAGGAAAATAAGGGCAATGGAAAGATGAAGAAGAAAACTGGGAAGTTGTCTGAATTCCACAAAATCCCTTGGCACAACACCGATGAATGTCGCTCAAAACTATCATTGGTAGTCGATCTTAAAGAAACAAAGTCTAGCTCTGAATTAGACTTTGATTCGGACAATAATAAAAGGAGACAAATAATTGATGCAAAACCCACTGCTACTATCGCGTCCACACTAATCCAACTAGAAGAACCGGAGAATCAAGAGGAGGGGGAACACCTTTTCCATTCACAGATGTGGGTGAAGGTGACCCCGTTGCATTTTATTGTTGATAGAGGAAGAGAGAAGAACCTCATCTCATCAAAAGTCATCAAGCAGTAGGATTTTCCAGCAACACCACACTCACATCCATACAACATCAGATGGATCTGCCAGGGATGAAATCTTCATGTCAACCAGTAGTGTCGCCTATCATACAACATCAATCCCTTCAAGGATGAGGTATTGTGTGATGTTTCCACATTAGAAGTATGTGATGTTCTGTTAGGCCAACCATATATGTGGATGCGTCATTCTTTTTATGAGTCTCGACCCCGTAGCGTCATTGTTACTCTAGGGGGTCAAACCTATAGGATACCAGAGGTAGTTCTGAATACTATACCAACAAAACAATACTGCAAAGTAATCTCTCATACCACAAAGTTTATCCTCTTCACAACCTGGTCAGAAGAGAAGAACATTGCAACCATTGTATATTCGGCCCCATGCCCTTCCATCCAGAAGATGTAGATCAACAATATCATAGAATACCACCAAGATATTCCTACTGCACCTATGGGGGCGCCTCCACACTTCCTAGTCAAACCAATTTATTATAAATCCCTTCATGTTCTTCATGCTGCATCTTCACCAACATATTTCTTCCACACTCAAAAATATCATGCAACCATATTGGTTAAATAGATCCAACCTCTTCAAAAACAAGTCCATAACAACCTTCAACAAGCTAAGCAGGGCATCTTCTTCAGTAAGGCAAGCAACTCACCAAGGTTCAAATTCAAAAACATCTTCTTAGGGACTTTGTGCAATGGAGATCGTTGCTTCCTAAGGGGACAGGATTGATCTATGTGGAAATCAGTGGCCACCCACCTATTCCACTGGCTCAAAACATGGGTTTCCACCTTGGCATTTTTTCTATATTTTTTCAGGTCCAGAACTTCTTGGGTCATTTTGAGGCCCTAAACCATGTTTCTTGGGAACAACAAGGCCCATATAATATCCAAAGGAATGGTCTGGGATGAATGGAATATGTACTTCTTGGCTAGAACTTTTTGACGAGGTATAGAACACCCCAAACATAGATTGTATGCAAAAGTTATGCCCTAGGGAAGTTGACGTACCAACTACCCCCATTGAGGCCTGCAAACATTTTGGCGTTTCATCTTCTGGGGTTAGGTTTTTGGATTTTTTTTTATGTTAAAAAGTCCTCTAGAGCCTCTTTGTAAACATCATCATCTTCTTGCAAAGGAGCATATCCATCACATTTCTTCTCAAGGATGAGATGCCACCATTCTAGCGAGTCATTCACTCTGTAATTTTACAGTTTCTGTACATTCTCTCATTAATAAAAATTGTGCATTACTTTATCTCTTTGTTTATTGTAATATACATGTATATTTCTTTGTTATATCTCTTCCTTCATTTCGTTCTCAAAATAATCTGGATAACCATATGCTTCAGGAATGTCAACTACTATGATATCAAGGATTTGATCAACATTTGGATTTGAGGATAAACTGATAAAAACACTTTTCAATTCTCCCAACAATTTAACATTTGACCTATCCAATTGTATAATTTGTATAGAGGAATTCTTTGGCTCTATGTTATTTTTTCAAACCGAGTAAGGCATGACATAGTTGAGGCCCCTTAATATACTAGACAATTATGTACATTTATGTTAAAAGTATCAAAGGTCAAGAGAAAAGGAGGAGTATGTGAACTAGATTCGTCACTTATCATAGCAACAGTTACATTGGATGATATATTTTGAGTTACTTTCTCTCTTTCAGAACTGAATTGCAAATCATGAATTAACTAATTTCCTTATTGTGTTAAATTTTTTAATTCATAAAGAGAGATTTTATCTCTAATATTTTTCAAATCTTCTACAATATCATAATCAAGAATATCATAAGGAAAAAAAATTTATTCTGAGTAGGGTTTTCCTTATTAGAAGAAATTGTTTTCTTGGGAGGAGAATAAGTACTTTGTGTTTCAGAATTAAAAGGGAGACTTTTACTTCTGGTTTGAGCCACACAGATTTCTTCAGATCTTTCTTCTTCTTCATCATCTATTACTGCTTGAGTGATGTCCCATATGACGTTGATTGATGACTCAATATTAGTATCATCCCTTTTCTCTTATTGGTGTGTGTGTCCTTCTTCATATTCTTCCATTGCAACAAAGACTTTAAACATGTTCATAAATGTCGAACATTTTTTATCAGAATGGTTATCTTCATGTGTTCAACAATAATGATATTGAGATAATTATTCAATATGTATTTCTTCATGGGGAGTATTTGGATTATTAGGAGGTGGTGGTTTTCTTCTAAAATATGATTTTCATGGTCTCCTATATGATGAACTTTCACCTGGATTTTTCTTAAGATATACAATATCATTAGTCAATTTCTAAATCATTCTATGAACACCATACATATCAAATGTTTCTTTATATTTATTCTCCTTTTTTGTTTTAATTACATTTTGTCTCATAGTCAATGAAAAATTTCTCTTCTCTTCAGTGGGGTCTTTACTGGCGATACTTGTCATTTCTTTTTCTACATCTAGTGTTTCCTCAAATGTTTCTCCTAAAGTTGTTTTATCGGATATTTTAACAAAAATAAAAATAGAATATGGCAAGGCTATAGTATAGAATTCAACAATTACATTGTTCGTGGGCCTAGAATCTTTTGATATTTTATTCATTAGTTTCAAGAATGTTTTATTGAAATATTTAATTTTTTCTTTAGGAGCCATTTTGATCCTTGATAGTTCTAAAACCAAAGTTTCTAGGGTATTTTCCTCACCAAATTTTTTCATGAAAGTAGTTTCAAAAGCATTCCAACTTCTGATTGTTCCTTGTGGTAGTGAAAAATACCACGTGGAAGCTTTTCCTTCAAAAGTGTATGGGAATAGTCGACATACAAACTCTTAATGTTGCACTCCCTTTAGGTTTAATGCTAGCATTAATTTACTAACATGATATTTAGGAGATACCTTATTATTAGGATCTAATTTAGCAAGGAATTTCTCATATTTTTTGGAAGATCATGAACATCACTAGGAACTGCAATAGCTCTTGGGATAAGCCACGGTCTTCTTAATAACCCTAGCCATTCTTCTCCTATGGGGATACCTTGGACTTCCCAAGGGAGTTTGTCTAGGAATTCCTTGTGGAGAACGGAATTGATATCCAACATGAGTGTGAGGTGGACTCTTTGGAGGAGGCGAGGGCTTACCTAAACCAGGTTGTATTGGGAAATTGATAAATAAATTGTTAGGATCGTCAGATCCCCTTAATAGACTTGCAATTTGAACCAAAGGATTAGGTCCAAAGATGAAATTTATATCACTATCTTTACCTTTCCTTGACTTTCTACCTCTTTCAGGTATTGTAAATTTGTTATTTGGTTGACCAATTTCCTTCCTATGTGATTTGAAAAGATCTTTTACATGACTATGGTTGAGTTATTAAGCATGTGTTGATTAACCAATTAGGAAGATTTAAGAAAGAGGAAGAAGGTATAGAAGATATATGATAGCCATATGAACATGTAAAAAATTGAAATGAAGCATAAAACAACAGGAAACCATAACACCAATGTGATAACGGAGTTCGACAATCTCGCCTATGTCTTTGGGCCTTTGTCTCAGTGGGTGAGGCTTTATTATTTATGTTCAAAGCTCAATATGTACATCACAACTGTGTAAAAAGGTTACAAAATGGATCTTTTCTTGTTCTCCTAGATCTTAAGAACCCAACAGAAGAAATGACACTCAAATTGGATGACCGTAGCTCCCAGAAATGGACCACAAAGGTGATGCAGGAGCATCGCCAACAACAAATGAGCGTGGGGAAAGCACCAATGCATTTTGGCACATGATGAATTGTTTGAATGTTTTGACATTGGATGCACCAAACTTAAATGAGATAATTAAGAAAGGGCATACTGTAGATTGTAATCAGACCTTGAGCATCCTGCTCTTGTCTGAAGGACTAAGAGGCATTTATGCTAGTAAATGTAAGTAGGTAGCTTTGAATTCTTAGATTAGACAGTTTAGGATCCAGAGGGAAAATGGATATAGACACCCCCACTTGTATCATTGTAACATTAGCAAGATTAGCAGCATAATCAATCAAGAGAGCATAGTAGAGCACAAGCAAAGAGTTGTGTAGAGTTAACCCCATGTACAAAAGTTATGGATTAATACAAAGATCTTTAGTTTAGACTCATGGTGTTCAATTGCTTTATGTGTTTGTACATGTTGGTTGATATATTCTTGTTTACTCTCTGTTATGCATTTACTTTGATGCGTCAATGTTTGATTTCATATTTAATGTCTGAAATATGAAGAGAGGGAGAGTAAGGAATGAGTTTCAAATGTTTCTCTATCTGAGCAAGAGTTTTCCTGCAAGGAGTGCAGTGAAATTGTCCACAAGTAGTGCATTGACAGGATCAGAGTTCGTCTCTGAAAGCTCAGGAGGAATAACCTTGTTCTCATTCTCGTAGAAGTGCAAGTTGAGCACAGGAGTCATGCAAGGAGTGCACAGGCCGATGGAAGTCTCATAGGTTGCAACCTGAGTGAAATTGTTGAAGGACTGTTGTCACAGGGAGTGCACAGAGTCGAAGAGGTTCAAATACTTGGAAGTATTTGAAGAATTGTCGCAAGGAGTGCGCGCAGGAATTTTCCCCAAAAGGACTTGAGGATTTTTCAATCAAGCTTAGGAGGGATAGGATCTTTGAAGCTATCAAAGAAAAGGTTAAGATATCTAGTGCCTTGAAGTATCGGAAAGAGGCGCAACGACATTGTTTGCTGGTGGACAAGTTCCATAAGGGAACACTTTGTTCATTTCGTAGAATTCGTCAAGGAAGCATTGGATAGTAGGAATCCTTCGTGGAGGATTTGCGAAGTCCCGGAAGCCATCGGATCGTGTAGAGGAGCAAGAAGATTACAATGGGTGTTTTCCTACGTGCCATCTTAGGAGAAATTGGGCCGTAGGATTTGAACCAACAGAGGTCATTGGATCACTCACGAAATCGCATTTTGGGGTTTCATGATTTGGAGGATTGAAAGCCTTGCCTCAAGATTCGCAAGGTTGCGAGAGGAAAAATCGTGAATAGGATCAGGACCATCCATCTGAGAGTGGACAGGTGGCATATTCGCCAACATGGAGGTCAGACTTTCATTGACCATTTTAGGGTTTCGTGAGCTAGAGAACCGAGAGCATAGCATCCGGATTCACAAAGTCATGAAGTCCGAAATCTCAAAAAGGTGGGAAGTTCCATCATGGGACCCGCGTAGACGATGTGTCAGAATTTCACCATTTCAGCATATCGAAGGATAAGAGGTCGAGACTTTTGTCCCAAAAGTCCTGAAGTTGCGAAACCATGAGAGAATCACATTCGTCCGTTAGGAGGAGGACAGGTGGCAGAGATTAGAGGATCTTGCGAACTCGGAGGTTCGCAGGGTGAGAGACCAAGAGTCGAGTGCTCCAAGTCCCGAAGTTGCGAAAGGCGAAGTTGCGAAGTGACGAAGCCGTGCACAAGTGTAGGCACATGGCAGAACCTCAAGGTGGGGCCCGTGTGATAGACAAGAGGATACATGTCGCCGGGATAAGGGAGTCAAAACTCCGTTGACTTCTGGCTTCTTGGGAATTTGTAAGGTAAGAGTACATGAGCTCGACCCTTCGACCCGTGAAGCAGCGAATAGAGAAAGCTGCTAGCACTTAGCCTAGCCAGTGGTCGCGCGAGGAAGGCACTAACAAGAGAAGGAGCTATAACCATTTTGCAATCTCGAATATCGTGAGATTGGAGTGGAAGAGTCGAGAGTCACGACTCGCGAACTCATGAGATTGTGAACTGCGAAAAGGACCTGTGGATCTATCGAATTGAGATTCCAGTGAGGAATTGAGAGAGCCAATCTGACTCAAGGTAGATAAAGAATGATCCTGTGAGTGGATCTCAGCCCAAGGGCCGATAGGTCTGCGTCAGTTGTGGTATCTAAGAACATAAATATTTCTTTACTTTCTGTAGTAGGGAAAGGAAGAATCTCAACCATGCCACCGAGAAGAAGAGACAGGAAAACACCCGATCCACCAGAGGATAGGGAGATTCCAAGAGGAAGGGGTAGACAGGTGTCAAATCTAGCCATGGAGAGAGAGATGCATGACATACGCGCCAGACTCGTGGACATGGAGATAGCACAGAAGTGCACAGCTGGTGTTGGAGATGTCAGTGAATCTAAAAGTGAAAATGAAGCTGGACATGAAGGAGAAGAAGTCACAACAGAAAATGCAGCAAATGAACGCCTGATTAGGGTTGTTGCAAGAATAGGAACTAAGGAAAAAATGGGCATTCCAGTATATGAGGGAAATCTGGATGTTGAAGAGCTTCTAGACTGGATTAGAGCTCTGGACACATATTTTGACTATGAAGATGTCGAGGAGGAAAAAAAGTTCAAACATTTTGTCACAAGATTGAAATGACATGCATCATTATGGTGGGATGAGCTACAAGCTGACAGATGCTGCAAGGGCAAGTAGAAGATCAAGAGTTGGGATAGGATGATTG
Organism: Picea engelmannii; assembly: GCA_009831015.1. Lineage (NCBI taxonomy): Eukaryota > Viridiplantae > Streptophyta > Pinopsida > Pinales > Pinaceae > Picea > Picea engelmannii. The sequence continues at coordinate 76,291 of ML799924.1, read as the reverse complement.
TGAATATGAAGGTGAAATTCATTCCTAGGGATTACCAAATTACTCTGTTTCGGAGAATGCAAAATTTGAGACAGAAACTGATGACAGTAAAGGAGTACACTGAATAATTCTACAGGCTAAACATCAGGGCAGGTCATCACAAAAGTGATGATGAAAAAGTTTCTAGGTACATGAATGGTCTGAGATATGACATTCAATATGAGATGAGCATGATGACCATTCGAATGGAGGAATATGCTTATCATATGGCTCTAAAGGCTGAAGAGAAGCTAAGCCGAAAACAAGGTCAAAAAGGTCGAGGCAGAAGTCCACCCAGAGGCAAATTAGTTGCCCAGGATAAAAATCAGAAACCAAAGGAAGAGTGGAAGAAACCTCAGACTCAAACTGAGAGAGGTGGAAGCTCATAGAGAGGGCAGCATACTGAATAGAGAGGTTAGTATACTGATGGAAACATTTTTCCTCGTACCAGAGGTAGAGGAAGAGGAAGAGGTGGAGTGGTGAAATGCTTCACATGTGGAAAGAATGGACACAAGTATTATGAATGTCCAGATAAGAAAAAAAAAGGTGGTGAGAATCAAATTGTTGAAGCATAGAGGTGGAATGTTGAGGCAGAGGATGTTGAAAGTAGAAGATCGTTGATGATGCGAAAAGTTCTCTTAACACCAGAGAAGGAGGCAGAGAATCCAGTGCAAAGGAACAGTCTTTTTTGGACTGCTTGCAAAACCAAGGACAGGGTATGCAAAGTCATTGTGGATAGTGGTAGCACAGATAATCTCATTTCTACAGAGATGGTAGAAAAGCTGGAGTTGGAGACTATTGAACATCCAAGTCCATACAGAGTTTCGTGGCTACAAAAAGGACATTAGGTAAATGTCACTAAACAATGTTTAGTTGAATTTAAAATAGGAGGGTATAAAGATGAAATACTCTATGATGTTATTCCCATGGATGTTTGTCATTTATTGTTGGGTAGACTGTGGCAATATGACAGGAATGTGATTCATGATGGGAGGAAGAACACATACACCCTAGAGAAGAATGGGAGAACTCACATGTTGCTTCCAATCAAAGATAAGGAGGTGAAACCTGAAGTAAGCAACAATGTACTTCTCATGAGTGGGAAGGAACTTCTTACAGAGGTTAAGAAGAAGGAGGAACCACAATTCATTGTGGTCAGGAAGCCTAAGATTGTTTTAACTAGTACAAGGGTAGATGATTTACCGGAAGAGGTTCAGAAACTATTGGAAGAGTTTGTTGGTATAGTAGTGGATGAACTACCTCGTTCGTAGCCACCGATCAAAAGTGTGAGTCATCATATTGATCTCATACCTGGAGCTAGTTTACCAAACAAAGAAGCGTATAGATTGACGTCGTAGGAGAATGAAGAAGTCAAAAGACAGGTCCAGGATTTAATGGACAAAGGATTGGTTAGAGAAAGCTTGAGTCCATATGTTGTTCTGACAGTGCTCAGTCCGAAGAAAGATGGAGGCTGGAGGATGTGTACTGACTCAAGAGAAATTAACAAGATAACCATCAGGTACAGATTTCCATTGCCAAGGATGGATGATCTGATGGATTTCTTAAGTGGGGCCAAAAAAATTTCGAAGATTGATTTGAAAAGTGGATATGATCAGATTTGTATGAGAGAAGGTGATGAATGGAATACAACATTCAAGACTAACGAAGGGTTGTATGAATGGCTTGTTATGCCATTTGTCTTAACAAACACGCCAAGTACTTTCATGAGGTTGATGAATGAAGTCCTAAAGGAGTTCATCAGAAATTTGTCATTGTGTATCTTGATGACATACTGATTTTCAGTAAAACAGAGGCAGAGCATATGAAACATTTGGCTACAGTGATGAAGAGGCTACAGCAAGAGAAGTTGTTGATAAATATGAAGAAATCCTCATTCATGAAGACAGAGCTCATTTATTTGGGGTTTGTTATTTCTGCAGATAAGTTGAGGATGGATCCAGATAAGGTAGAGGCAATTAAGAATTGGCCATCACCGAAGAGTATATTTGAGGTGAGAAGTTTTCATGGATTGGCTAGTTTCTACAAGAAGTTCGTCAGGAATTTCAGTGGAATTAGTGCACCGATGATGGACATAGTGAAGAAGAGACACAAATCTTTTCACTGGATAGAAGAGGGTGAGAAAAGCTTCAATTTGTTGAAAAGGAAAATCACGGAACAACCAATTTTGGTGTTGTCAGATTTCAAAAAGACATTTCAAGTAAAATGTGATGCAAGTGGATTTGCAATAGGGGTAGTCTTGAGTCAAGAAGACAGGCCGATAGCATACTTTAGTGAGAGGTTGAATGAAGCAAAAGTGAAATAATCCACGTATGACAAGGAGTTCTATGTTATTATCCAGGAATTGAAGAAATGGAGACATTACTTAATTCCTAAGGAGTTTGTCTTATACAGTGACAATCATGCTTTGTAATTTGTGACTCAATAGGAGAAGTTGAACTAGAAGAATGAAAAATGGGTTGAATACATGTAGAACTTCACTTTTGTAACCAAGCATATTTTTGGAACTGCCAACAAAGTTGATGATGCTTTGAGCAGGAAATGTTTGTTGTTGCAGGAGTTCAGGGTCAAAACACTAGGTTTTGATGATCTCAGGGACATGTATAGAGATGATCCATATTTTAAGGAGGCGTATGAAGAAACTGAGAATCGGATTCTCAGAGACAAAATCCAATGGATAGAATACATGATCCAGGAAGGATTATTGTTTAAGGGGAATCAACTTTGTATTCCAAAGAGCTCCATGAGGGAGAATCTGTTGAAGAAGAAACATAGTGGAGGATTGACTGGACATTTCGGTCATGACAAAACATTCTCAAATTTAAATGAGTCATATTTTTGGCCAGGAATGAGAGAAGGTGTCAAAAGATTCATGGACATATGCAAAATTTGTCAGCATTCAAAAGGAAAGAGGCAGAATGCAATCTTTTATCAACCATTACCCATACCTGAGAGGCCATGGGATGCCATCAACATGGACTTTATATTGGGGCTGCCAAGAACACAAAGAGGGTTCGACTTGATCTTTGTGGTGGTGGATAGATATTCTAAGATGGAACATTTTATACCGTGTCAGAAAACCAATGATTCAACTCACATTGCGAATCTGTTTTTCAAAGAAGTCATTCGACTTCACGGCTTACCAAGGAGCATAGTTTCGGATCGAGACACCAAGTTCGTAGGACACTTCTGGAAAACCTTATGGAAAAAGATGGGAACAAACTTGTCATCCAGTTCAACTTATCATCCTTAGACGGATGGACAAACAGAAGTTGTGAACAGAAGTTTGGGAGACTTGTTGAGGAGCTTGGTGACAGAACACCATAGTCAGTGGGACAATATTCTGCCACAAGTGGAATTTTCTTATAATGATTCAATCAAAAGAAGCACAGGGCAGAGTCCATTCCAAATTGTTTATGGGATCCAGCCAAGAGGAGTATCTAAACTAAGGGATTCAGAACAGAATGCAACTAGAAGTGCTAGTGCAGAGGATTTTGTAGAAGCGATGAAGGAACTTCACAGCCAGGTGAAGGAGCGATTGCAGAGCTCGAGCCAAGAGTATAAGCGTAGAGTAGATCAACATAGGAGACAACTTCAATTTGAGGTTGGTGATTTGATTCTGGCACATCTGAGAAAGGAAAGGTTCCCGAAGGGGACATATAACAAACTAAATATGAAGAAGATCTGACCATGTAAGGTCTTGAAGAAATTTGGGGCAAATGCTTATGAGATTGAATTACCCAATGGGATCGGAATTTCTCCGATATTCAATGTCTCAGATTTGTACCCTTACAAAGCTGAGGAAACAAAAATAGGTAATGCACAACTAGAGGTTCAGTGGACTAAACAGATGCCAGTTGCAGAGAAGCCACAAATGGAAAGCATACTGGAAAAAAGAGTTAGTAAAAGGACCAGAAGAAGGGAATATTTTGAATACTTGGTCAAGTGGAAGGGACATCCAGTTGAAGATGCCAGCTAGGAGAATGAAGCAGAGATCTAGAAGCATGGACAGACCGTGCGAGAGCTCATGGACAGGAACCCATGAAAATTTTCAAGCGAGGGAGTATGATGCAGGAGCATCGCCAACAACAAATGAGCATGGGGCAAGCGCCAACGCATTTTGGCACATGATGAATTGTTTGAATGTTTTGACGTTGGATGCACCAAACTTAAATGAGATAATTAAGAAAGGGTGTACTGCAGATTATAATCAGACCTTGAGTGTCTCGCTCTCGTCTGAAGGACTAAGAGGCATTTATTCTAGTAAATGTAAGTAGGTAGCTTTGAATTCTTAGATTAGACAGTTTAGGAGCCGGAGAGAAAATGGATATAGACACCCTCACTTGTATCATTGTAACATTAGCAATATTAGCAGCATAATCAATCAAGAGAGCATAGTAGAGCAGAAGCAGAGAGTTGTGTAGAGTTAACCCCGTGTACAGAAGTTCTGTATTAATACAAAGATCTTTAGTTCAGACTCATGGTGTTCAATTGCTTTCTGTGTTTGTACATGCTGGTTGATATATGCTTGTTTACTCTCTGTTATGCATTTACTTTGATGCATGAATGTTTTATTTCATATTTAATGTCTGAAATATGAAGAGAGGGAGGGTAAGGAATGAGTTTCAAATGTCGCCAAGAGAAGGGAGTCAACACTCCGTCGACTTCTCGCTTCTTAGGAATTCGTAAGGTAAGAGTACGTGAGCTTGACCCTTCGACCTGCAAAGCAGTGAATAACGAAAGGTGCTAGTGCTTAGCCTAGCTGGTGGTCATGCGAGGAAGGTGCTGACAAGAGAAGGAGCTATAACCATTTCGTGATCTTGGATATCGTGAGATTGGAGCAGAAGAGTCATGAGTCATGACTCGTGAACTCACGAGATTGCAAGCTACGAAAAGGACCTGTGGATCTATCGAATTGGGATTCCAGTGAGAAATTGAGAGAGACAATCCGGCTCAAGGAAGATAAAGAACGATCCTGTGAGCGGATCTCGGCCTGAGGGTTTATAGGTCTGCGTTAAAAGGTGCACTCCTCAACAACTTCCCTGCATAAAAATGGCTTTGGCTTGGAAAATCTTCAGCATAAACCTGCTCTAAATATCCTCCCATGGAAACAAGAAGGCCTGGTTTATATATATCGAAAGTTGGTAACCATATCCCAACTTACCCCCAAGATCTAGCCTCAAAAAAGGCCCAATATCCCCCAAAAAGGGCCAAAAATCTCCAATTACAGGCCAAAAATCCAATAAAATCCACAATTATAATGTTAAAACCCACATTGTGCAACAAAAATCAAAATATCCCAAAGGGCCTGGGTGCGCATGCTAAAACAGGGTCATATGGCTATAAGTGGCCAAGAGCTAGCCCCTAAGGGATGAATGTTGGCCCTTAGCCCACAATCTTAGGTCGCATGGCATGATATCATAGGACCGTGCCCACATATGTGCGCCTAGAATGTGGTTATAGCCTCGAAACATATGGCAGACAGGTGTTGGTGGTTACACCTGGAATCATGGCGCCTTTTGTTGAATGGTAGTGGAGCACCCACCGTATTGGTTGTGGTCATATCTAACAAGAAACCTACGGGTTGGGGCTTAGCCCCAACCCCCTTCCACCTCCACTCTACCATATATTGCACTTTATATATTTTGAAATGGGTTTGTAATAACAAGTCCCACCTAAGGCATGTTGGCTATCAGACCTTTCCCAAGGAATTTCTATACCAAGAGGTCATGGGGTCGAATCCCATGAGCTCCAAAATTTTTGACCAAACATCAAATGATAGGGTGCCACGTGGAAGCCCATGCTTGGGCCACGTGGCACCATTTAATTTGTCGATAATGGGCCACTTGTCAATATCTGATTGGATCACTATCATTTTCCTAGTCAACATGTTGTTGTGTTGCCACATGTCTCAATGTTACGTCAACATGATGTCATGCTGACATCGGCATTGACTTTTTACCTGTTGACATTTTACTTGTTTAGGAAAATGATTAGAATGTGATATCAGGAGAACATGATCTATGTTTGAGCCCATTCAAGTTGCGTTGGTTTCGTATTGATGAGGCCTATGCACACATCCATTTTGAAGCCATTGTGAGAATTTTTATTTTTAGGCCTTTCTGAGCCCCATCAAGCGCCTGGATTTGAATCTAGATCACACCTCCCTACCAAAAGACCTTTTGGTCCCCAAAAGGTTACTGACCAATCAAAAAGATCATGATAGGACACCCTTCCTTTCCTCAGTCTCTGAACTTTGTCCTATGCACCTATCTCATCAAGGTCAATTGTAACACAATCATGACAACTCACAACATATTGTTAGCCATTTGAACCCTGTCACATCTTACTGAATCTACTATCATCCATGTAGATAACATTAATAATTATAACATCAAAAATATGACTACAAATGAGCTAATATGTTTGTAATATTTCCACGACATGAGCTTATCTTGAAGCAAACTATGATTAATTTTCTATTCAACAATCATCTTTTTTTCTTGCTTAAGGTCGATTACTTGACTTGAAACAATTATAGGTTTGTTTGTTTCTTGAAATTCCTTCTTTAATTGTTCCATTGTTTGAAGATTTTTATTTCCTTTAACATGATGAGCATGAACCACATAATCTTGACCTGCGTTGGTTAATTGATATTGATTCTTTTTTCTGTAGAAGATTGATTTACGATCATATAAGTATGGACTACCTAAGAACATTCCACATTCACATAGTGGAACTACATCACATGTTACCTCGTCCATATGCTTAGATGAAATTGAAAGTTTGATTATGCACTGCTTTTTTATGTGCATTTGATGATGGTTTCTTATCCATTTAAGTGTGTAGGGATTATGATGCATATGTGTTTTTAACCCCAATTGCTTAACCAATTATTCGGAAATTAGGTTAGATTGAGATCCACTATTGATTAATGTATCAACCTTAGTGTGTCACATGATTACCCTCATATGAAACAAGTTACTTCTACAATCAATTCCTTCACCAATTTTACCTGTCATACCAACCAATGAGACCTTTGATTCATCACCTGAATTTGATCCCAATTTTGTGGGTCGCGTTGTCACTGCAATTGTTTGCCTCCCTTTCGTTTCCTTGAACCACTTTGGCCTCTTCTCAGGATGCAACTACCAACATATGTACTCATCATGTCACTCTTTCTTGCAATGCTTGCAAGAGGGCATCTCTTCATTTCTCTTTACTTCATTTGACTTCTTTCCATGCCACTTCCTTTTATCCTCTTTCCTTGAAGACGATTCCCCTGATACACCAACACTTGTTTTCCCTACTTCAATGCATGTCACTTGAACATAAATCTCATCAAGATTGGTTGGTCCAAACATGAATACAGTTTTTCTAATATGTCCAGGTAAACCTCCTATATACTTTATAAGAGTTTCTTGGGTATGTAAAGGGATATCTAACATCAATGCCATTTTTTGAAAGCCATCTGTGTATTCTTGCATTGTTTGTCCTTTTCTTAGTTTTAAAGATTGCCATTCAATTAATGCTTTCTCTTTATAACCCAAAGGATGGAATTTATTTCTAACTGCAGAAATGAAACTTTTCCATGACAGAAATACATTACCCACTTGTTGCATTCCATTTTGCAACTTTCTTTGCCACCAGATGAGTGTTGTGCCTGCAAGTTTCAATGATGCCAACTTGATTTGTGTGGCCTCATCCTTTCTCTATTGCACACTGAAATAAAAATCCATCTGTCTGACCCAATTTTCAAGTCTCTATGCATTAAATTCACCATCATACATGGGTAATTCGAATTTAACATCAAGTTTTAATAATGGCATTTCATTCTTATGTTTATGGACATGTTTTTTTTCATTGGATTTAGAACTTGAACTTGAAGAAGAAGGAGAAGAAGGAGGTGATGATGGAGGTGAAGGAGGAATATGAGGAGGATCCTCTCCTTATTCAATTTTTCCCTTCGAAGATTCTCCAAGAACTATTCACTTCCATTCCAAGTAATATTCATACAAAACCTTCATCATCTCCAACATGGAGAAGAAGTTTTTTGAAACTCTTTCTCATCCTGAGAAAGTCCCTCTTCAGATGCCATATTCTCGCTGTGAGAATTTCTCTTTCTCAATCCAATCAATGGATTCTCCTCAACAAGCTCACCTTCACCATGAAGTAGTTTTTCCCTAGTTAACATGCAAAACTCAAATCCAAACATCAACTAGATTTGATACCACTTGATCTGAAAAGATCTTTTACACGAATATGGTTGAGTTATTAAGGATGTGTTGATTAACCAATTAGGAATATTTAAGAAAGAGGAAGAAGTTATAGAAGATATATGACATCCATATGAACATGTACAAAACTTAAATGAAGCATAAAAAATCATCAAACCATAACACCAATGTGATAACAGAGTTCGGCAATCTCGCCTATGTCTCTGGGCCTTTGTCTCAATGGGTGAGGCTTTCTTATTTATGTTAAAATATCAATAAGTACATCAAATCAGTGCCAAAAGGTTACAAAATTGATCTAGTCTTGTTCTCCCAAATATTAATAACCCAAAAGAAGAAACGACACTCAAATTGGATGACCGGAGCTCCCAGAAATGGCCCGCAAAGGTGCACTCTTCAACAACTTCCCTGCATAAAAATGGCTTTGGATTGGAAAATCTTCATCATAATCCTACTATGAATCTCTTCCCATGGCCTCAAGAAGGCTTGTTTTATATATATCTGAATTTGGTACCCATCTCCCAACTTCCCCACAAGATATGGCCTAAAAAAGGGCCCAATATCCCCCAAAAAGGGCCAAAAATCCAATAAAATCCACTATTATAATGTTAAAACCCACATTATGAAACAAAAATCAAAATAGCCCAAAGGGCCTGGGTGTGCACGCTAAAATAGGGTCACATGGCTATAAGTTTCCAAGCACCAACGCCTAAGGGTTGAGCGCTGGACCTTAGCCCACAATATTAGGTCACATGGTGTGATATCATAGGACCGTGCCCACATATATGCACCTAGAATGTGGTTATAGCCTCAAAACATATGGAAGACAAGTGTTGGTGGTTACACCTAGAATCATGGCACCTTTTTTTGAATGGTAGTATATCGCCCGCCGTATTGGTTGTGGTCATATCTAACAAGAAACTCGCGGGCTGGGGCTTACCCCAACCCCCTTCCACCTCCACTCTACCATATATTGCACTTTATATATTTTGAAATGGGTTTGTAATAACAAGCCCCACCTAAGGCGCGTTGGCTATTGGACCTTTCCCAAGGAATTTCTATACAAAGAGGTCATGGGGTCAAATCCCATAAGCTCCAAAAATTTTGACCAAACATCAAATGATAGGGTGCCACGTGGCATCCCATGCCTGGGCCATGTGGCACCGTTTAATTTCCCAAGAATGGGCCACTTGTCAAAATCTGATTAGATCACTGTCATATGCCCAATCAGCCTGTTGTTGTGCTACCACATGTCTCAATGCTATGTTAGCATGATGACATCATCATTATGTCATGTTGACGTCAGCATTAACTGTTTGCGTGTTTACCTGTTGACTTTTTACTTATTTGGGAAAACAACCAGAATGTGATATCAAGAGCATACGACGTTCATTTGATCCCGTTCAAGTTTTGTTGGGTTCATATCAATGAGTCCTACACACATGTTTGTTTTGAAGCGATTATGAGAACTTTTATTTTTAGGTCTTTCTGAGCCCCATCAAGCTCCTGGATCTGAATCTAGATCACTATGTGCTCTTGTTGAAACCATGGATAACTAAAGTTGTGGTTTAATTACAGTGATTTCTTTAGAAATGGAAGAATCAATAGGATTATTTGAGATGATGGAATAGGGTTATATTGGGACTCTACTTCTTGTGGAATTTTGATAATTTTAGGTGAACTGGACACCAGACTTTGTTTAAGAGATGAAGGCCCATTGGTAGATTTAGAGATTATCTTAGGAGGTGATTTGGTATGAGATGAATGTAATGGATTTACATTTTGATTTGATATACTAGTCATGCACACCGCTCGGCCCTCCTTCTAGCGCCAATTGTTGAAAGATGGAAAAATTCCCTCCTACAGCAGGGGAAAACTACTTGATCACAAACCCAAATTAGACTTGTTTTTATTTGGGATGGTAGTTTCCAACCAATATGTGGGCTTGATTTTCCACTTAAAATATTTGGTCTTAAAAAAAAAACTTAATAAATTAATCTTTTATCTAATTTATCCTAAATTTGCAAAAACGAAAACCTATCTATTGATCCTATCTTAATTGAGAGAAAAGAATAATTACACATGTCTATAATAAATGATTAATCCTTTAGATTTAGAAATAATTATTTATCCAAAGAATATTTAGAAACAATTACTATTGTTTCTAGGAATAGATGACAACAATTATATATACACTTTATAACGATAGTGTTAGGATGAATTTATGTTCCTTTTAAAGAATAGTAATGAGAAACAAAAGTCTCACAAAATAACTAAAAAATAATATTTCTTCATATACAACATGTTATGAATAATATTAAGATATAGATTGTTTTCCTAATCATTATTAGTTCTAATTGTTGATTAATTGGGTTGGTTGTCCTTGATGTCAACCCTTGAAGAAAGTCTGGTAGTGAATTCTGGTAGCACAAAGTTTTGGGTAATGGACCCAAGTTTGTTTGATGGATAATGGTATGAGTTTTGATATATTTTCAGGTAAGATTATTCTATATGGATAGTACATGTCATTCCATTTCCGATGGTATGTGGAACGTCAAATAACTCCTCACGGTTAGAGAGTTATGGCCATGTGAAGTTGGAGAACCCTCATGAGTCATCTAGAAGCCCCAAAAGGTCAAAGTAGTCAAAGTGTTTGCAAAAGAAATTATTTAAATATTAAATTTAATGGAGAACTGCCTAAAATAAGGAAAGTGGGATGCTACAAGAAAGCATAAATAATAGTCAAGGCTCTCTCAATTAATGACACTTGAACCTATTTAATATCATTGAATATCTGTTTTGTGAAAGGTTATTTGGGCAGGTATTATTGATAGAGAAAAGTATGGAAGGAAAAGTGCGGCACGAAAAGTGTGGTAGAGAAAGTGTAGAAGGAAAAGTGTGGCAGAAAAATTCTGGTAGGAAAAGTGAAACAGAAAAAGTGCGGTAGGAAAAATGTGGGAGAAAAAGTAAGGAAGAAAAAGTGTGGCAGAAAAAAGTGAGACAGAAAAATCATAGCAGAAAAAAGTGTGGCAGAAAAATCACAGTAGAAAAATTGCGATAGAAAAAGTGCAACAGAAAAATCGCGGCAGCAACATGGTTGGGGTCTATTTATGAGAGATATGGCACATCTTGTTTGAGGTATGTTTTGTGAGCTAGGGTTTAGCTCTTGAGATGGTATTGGATGTTCAATATTGTTGCATATATCATATTTGTTGAAGGATACAGTCGGTATTTTGTTGTTGTTATTTGGCATATGGATATTGGTCTTTTGGTTGTGATGTGTTGGTGAAGTTGTTGGTTTAACTTGAGGCTACATAAAAGTGAGGTTATGGCACATGGTTTGATGTAAGGTTTTATGGTATTTGGTTATGGATAGTGTGATGTATTTCTAGAGAAATTTTGATGGTTATATTGGTACATGTACTTGATGTATGGTTGAGATACATGGTTGAGACAAGTAGTTGATGAGTTGGCACATACATGAGGTGTATACTTGATGATGTTGGTACATATTGAGGAGTCATAGTTGATGTGTATTTTATGCATGATTGGTACATATTTGGTGCATGTTTGATGCACTCATTGATGGTATAGGTTGAGGTACAGGTTGGTGCATGGTTGATGCACTTATTTCAGGTACAAGTTGATTATAGGTTGTTTGGACATGTTATTGTGACAGTTTATTTGTACAGGTTTGGTGCATGGTTGATGCATTTGTTTATGGTACAGGTTGATGTATGGTACATGTTGGCACATGTTATTGGTACAGGTTGTTACAGGTTGATTACAGTTTGATTGGTACATGTTTACAATAGTATATCTCACAGTGATAGTGTGACAGTGGTTCCATTGTTGGCACGGGGGCATACCTATGGTTCAATGCTTAATAGTGCACCAACAAAACCCCGACTACCGACCCTTTTGGTGACACTTGTGAAGCAGGAGAAGTCTCACCCGAGGTAGAAGCAGGGGGGGTTACAGGACACAAGTGTCTGTAACCAAGCTAGGATACAGATCTATGATAATAACACTTTGCAAGGTATTCTATTAACACTTAGAAGATGGCATGCATTATAATCCTAATCTTAGTAACATCGCAGAACATACCCACAGATAGATCGACGTCATAACAATAAATGATTATATATCCTAAGAACTTAGCACTGAGTTAGATCTACCATTCATTTATCCTTAAGACAAGTAAAGCACTAAGAAACAATAGATCTATCTATCATACATAATAATCAAATCACTGAGAGATTCATAACATAAACAACACAACACAAAGAAAACCAAAGACACAAGATATGCATAGTTCACCCCAGTGTGGGGCTATGTCCACCAACCGCTTCATCTTCTTTATTATTCATCTGAATCTTACATTCATTCACTCTTGTGCACTAATCCACAAATTCTAGCTTTCCATTAGACAGGAGATCTATGCACTGAGCACCAAATCCTCCTTCCAAAACTAGTTCAAGGAACGACACCAATTCTCTATCGAGCATAGAGACTTACTCACATACATTCCCTTGCACAAAGCTAATCACATTACTTGCACTTAGCTCAGAAGGCTTATGACTCACTTTCTACAACACATTCTTACTTATTTATACTTTTACATTCCCTTACAATAAGGCCTAACATGGGAAAACATCATGGGATGACATCCCATAAACCCATTACAAAAACCCTAGATACCCCTTACTGGGTCCACATAGCCTGCAAAATAAGTGAGATCTGTGATCTCAACTCCGCCTGGGTGCTCCTTATTTGAACAATGTGTCAAAGTTAAAAAGTGGTCCAAACCTCACCAGGGTTTCCTCAAAACTTAGTCGAGGGCCAACAAGCCCCCAACACTCACCTGTGACTCATACCGAGTCACTCAGTTCTACTCAATGTTTCTTCAAAGGCCTCGAGCTTAATTTGAGTTTCTTCGACTTGTTGCTTCACCTGGGCCTCCTGCTCAACAAGCTCCTGGATCATCTTCTCTGTAAAAGGCCCTTCCAGACGTCGTTCTACTGTTGCAACCACTTGGTCCAATTGTGAGCCTTGTCCATCAATCTCTTAGAACACCTTGCAAGATTCATCCTGCACAGGTTGCAGCTTCTACGTGACTTCCATTACCTTTCCCTGGAGGGAAGTGATCTGTTGGTTTACTACGAATTTCTCCTAGGATGTTTTCATTCTTTCAACTAAGGTGAGTAGCGTCATCTGTGCCTACATGAAAAATTTTTGCTTCTGCGCCTCCTGTAGTTGTGCTTCCAGCTTTCTTAGCTCTGGATCCTAGACAAGGCATTCATATGTCTGTGTTCTTCTAGCACTCATTTTTTTTCATTCCAAGGTGAGGGATCTTATCCTTATTACTTTGTTCTTAGTGGTTTCCTCCCTTTGATCGTGCACTTCCTGCGGGGTTCTCGACACTGCTTGAGCCTCCAATTCTATTATCCTATCTTGAAGTTGTTGGATGGTCTCAACGAGATTCACTAATTCATCCTTGACTGACTCTTGTTCCTCCCATGCCAAGCCTATAACATAGTGACATGATTTACTCACTATATCTTTGATTAGATTTTCCTCCTCCCTTCCCTTCTGCTTTGTCTCCTCCTCCTCCTGGTGAGTCAGATCCATTATATTCAGAAGCATTTTCCTCCTCATCAATCTCTATTTCCTAGACTTCCTCCTGCTTTTTCTTCTTCTTCATCCCACTGGACTATCTGACATGCTCGACCCGGGTGACTATGGGGTTTCCTATGGTGTAAGTTTCGAAGAGTTTTTCAATAGCAACAGGTACAAGGAATTCCTCTGGCCACTCCTTTTTGATATGCTCCATGTCTTCATCTATTAGCTTGTAGTACGACTGTAACTCTTTCTGGTTCTCTTCTTGGCGTGCAGTGATGTATATGAAATGTGGATCTATATGGAACTTTATTATTGTTCGGAACTGGTGTAGGGTGTGCGGTGTCATGCATAGAAATGATTCAATGTAAAACTCCAATTGTTTATAGTATGCATGAAACATGACATTGTACTGCCACTACTTCATCATGTCATTGGTGTACCACAAGGTGGAAAACCTAGTGGCCAATGACTCCGAGGGTTCATCTTTGGGAAGGTGGCTCCTTCAGGAATTTTCCAAGCGACAAATGTGATCAAAATGATTAGCCAACTGTAGTGGAATTTGTATCCCAAATCCTAGGCTTTGTGACAATCTTTCTCTAGTTCATTGACGAGGTAGCTCGCCCAGTTCATCTGCATCACCTCGACATATTTTCCTACGAGGTCCACCACGAACCCAATGACCTGTGTGGGGCAGTTCTTCCCTAGGATATTTCTAGCTATAAGTTGGCAAGTGAGGTGCACTGCACCATCCTGTATAGAGGATACCTTGTAACCTCACTTTCCTTTTTTGACTTTGTCATAAGCTTCCTTGATGCGTTGTTCCAAGGAGCGGTCTGAGGCATTCCATGGATAAAAATGCTAAGGGTCAGTTTCCTTCATGATTAATCCTATAATATGGTGGATCAACATTGGATCCATGGTAATCCTTCAGTCGAGCCATAGGTATCTTCCATGATATCACGATACGAGGCGTTTAATGCAAGCGTTAACCTCCTGGTGGCAGACAAAATGGGGAAACTTCATCACATTTAGCACGGTGTACTGCGTCAGTCCCTTAATCCATGGTTGGGAGACGAGGCAAGGCTTCTTCCTAGTTGAATTTTTCAAGTAGTGGTGGGGAGCTAGCATAGCATAGTTCTTCATGTCTCCTAAATTGAAGTCGTTGTCCTTTAGTACCAGGATATGTCCTAACTAACTTCTGACTACGCGTATTCCTTTTGGAATGTACACGGTGAATACGGTGTACTAAAAATCTCATGGGATGCTATCTCAGTTAACTATGCCAGCCAAAGGTGGCATATACTCTGGTAGGATGGACGGGATCTACTTCGCATTATCCAGATCACTGCGGTGCTTACTTCACTTCTTAGTCCCGGGGTTGACACGACTAGAACAACGTCTAGTCTAAGGGGAAGCTTGTAGTCCCCTAGTTGACGATGCTTGGCAACCTTCAGATAATGGTCTCTTGGCCATTATCTTCTTGATGACTTCCTCGATAGACTTCTCTAATTCACTAGATTCGCCCGACATTCTAACTTTTAAATAGACAGGTCAAGGTAGGCGAACGGGTAAGAAGGGTAAATAAATAGACAACAAGGTCTATTTTCTGATAACACATCTCGACACACAATCAATTCTCCTCTTGGACCAGTTAATCATGGGTAGAAAAAAGTGGTCTCGACACAGTGACCGACAACTTAAATAAGAGGGGTCTCGTAACGGATTCTTCCAATGGTCAAGAATGCTTCCATCAATGTGAATCTACCCGTTATAGCATGGTATCAACATCCAAAAGCGGTCCATCCATCCATAAATTCATTTTCTAACCATTCTATAGCATCATTCTAATGGTCAGGGCATCTCCAATGGTCATATAGCTTCGCCAGGGTGAAGTCCCATTCTGTGTGGTCCTACTGTTCCAACGAAGTTCAAATCCTACGAAATTGCATCCTACAAGGTTCCAATCTGCGAAGTCTTCCATCTGTTCTTTGTAGATTCTTGTAGCTTTTCCAACTTATCTTTCTTTTTATTAAGCTTCCTTGCCTTCTTTCCTGTGATCTGAGTCTCTCTAACTATTTCTGGAATCCTCTTTCCAATTTTATTCTTATCTTCCCCTAGCATAGTGACTTCGCACTATTGATGTTCCTTCAAAGGGTCTGAAGTTAATATCCCTTCTCCTAATATTTCCTGGGTGGATATAATTCTTTCTTGAATGGATAGGTCCTTCAAACCTTCATGCATTCTTTCAACCTTGACAGCTAATTATCTTTCCTTATGTTGCTTTGACTTATCCTCTCGTTCTTCTATTAGTTGATCTATTTTTCTAGCTATGAAATCCCTTAGTTCTTTCTTTTTCTTTTCTGTAGCTTCTTCCTCTGCTTTCCTTCTGATATGATCCTTCTCAATCCAAGTCTTACCTAAAAAAAGTGGGAAAGGGGCGTTGTTCTCAACAAACTTAATGACTTCAAATTCTTCTTCAGACGATGTTCCATGAATAATAATAGGTACATTAGTAATTCTTCCACATAAGGTTATCATCTTTCCCTTAAACAAGCTTATCCTTCCCAATGAAGGTACCACAATGGGCTTTCCCAAAATTTCCCAAGTGTCTTCTATGATAATATTCACTTGTGTTTCTTCATCCAAGACGCAGTCTATGTCAAAGTCTTCTATTCTTATACTTATGCATTGTTTTACTTTCAGGATCTCTATTAAACTGACATATTTGTGAACATCCATCATTTCTTTCAATTGTAATAACATAGTCTGAGCTTTCTCTGATTCTTTCTCTTTATGATTCTCTAACATTCCCTTAGTCTCTTGACTTCCTTCATATTTTTCTTGTCTCATGTTCATTCGTTCAACTTTAGCAATCATCCTTGGACAATCCTCAACCTCATGACCAACAATCTTACAACAAAGACAAATAGGACCTGCACTAGGGCATTCCTTAGCAAGATGTCCTGGTCTTCTATAATTATAACACAATGTCAATCCTCTTTTTCTTTTAAATGTTCTCCAACCTCTTCTGTACTACGCACTAGGATCACACTATTGGACCTGCACTCTGCAAAAAAAAAATCTAGGTTCATGCATCCACTTATTAGTCCAAAAATTATTTCTATGCATAGAAATAACATATATTTTTTCATTTTTATTAACTTTACTCAGATAAAATATTTCTTTTAACTACGCCCTATCCTTAAGACTAGAACAAAATCTATCAAACATACTTAAATTCATGCTTTCAAAACAAAAAATTTCACTTATCTTTCTCTTATCAAAGCACAAAGATTTACCTCTTTTAAGATCTTACCTGTTTTCTTCAGATCGAATTTATTTCTTAGCATAGAGCTTCGCAATTCAAGTAGAGTATTGTGCACTTCAGCAACATATCTACGCACATATATTCTCTTTTCTTTACGTCAATTCCCAACAATCATAGTTTTCAGGTTTCGACAGCGGAACCATTTGTTGGCACAGGGGAAAACCCAAGGTTCAACGCTTAACAGGACACCAAAAAAGCCCCGACTACCGGCCCTTTCGGTGACACCTGCAAAGCAGATGAAGTCTCACCTGAGGTAGAAGCAGGGGGGGTTACAGGATGCAGGTGTCTGTAACCAAGCTAGGACACAAATCTGTGATAATACCACTTTGCATGGTATTCTATTAACACTTAGAAGATGACATGCATTATATTCCTAATCTTAGTAACATTGTAGAACATACCCACAGATAGATCGGTGTCGTAACAATAAATGATTATATATACTGAGCACTTAGCATTGAGTTATATCTACCATTCATTTATCCTTAACACAAGTAAATCACTAAGAAACAACATATCTATCTATCATACATAATAATCAAAGAACTGAGCAGATTCATAACATAAACAACACAACACAAATCAAACCAAAGATACAAGATATAAGTGGTTCACCCCAGTGTGGGGATACGTACACCAACTACTTTGTCTTATTTATTATTCATCTGAATCTTACATTCATTCACTCATGTGCAGTAAACCACAGAGTCAAGCTTCACATTAGATAGGAGATATGCGCACTGAGCACCAGATCCTCCTTCCAAAACTAGGTCAAGGCATGACACCAATTCTCTATCAAGCACAGGTCCTTACTCACATACATTCCCTTTCACATAGCTAATCACATTACTTGCAATTAGCTTCAAAGGCTTCTAACTCACTTTCTACAATACATTCTTACTTATTTATACTTTTACAATCTCTTACAATAAGGCCTAACATGGGAAAACCCCATGGGATGACATCCCATAAACCCATTATAAAAACCCTAGAGACCCCTTACTGGGTCCACATAGCTCATAAAATAAGTTAGATCTGCGATCTCAGCTCCACCTAGGCGCTCCTTCTTTGAACAATGTGTCAAAGTTCAATAGTGTTCCAAACCTGACCAGGTTTCCTCAAAAATTGGTTGAGGGCCAACATCCATCATTCTACTTCTAAGTCGGAGTGGTTGTAGCCACCTTCCGGTTGTAGCTGGAGAACATAGGGGGTTTTAGCCTCCTTCTGGTTGTAGCCAGAGAATTGGGGAGTTGGAGCTTCCCTTGGGTTGTAGCCTAAGAAACTAGGGAGTTGGAGCCTCCTTCTAGTTGCAGCTGAAAAACAAAGAAAGTTGGTGCTTCCAATGAATGTAATTCTTCAATACATATAATAAAAATCATTATTTGGTTTTCTCCCGCATTGGGTTTCCACATAAAAACACTGGTGTACTGTGTATGTGTATGATTTCTCATTTGTTCATTGTTTATTTACTATGCAATTATTGGATGATAATTCTACACTGATATAACACTTGTATTATATGGTTAAAAATGATTAAATTTCTCTATTACTGATTCACCCCCCCTCTCAATAACCCAACAATTGGTATCAGAGAAGGTTCCTTCAGAAATCAGTTTAACCACTGAAAGGTAGATCATGGAGAGAAAAAACATGTATACAAATGGAATACCACAGTTTGATGGACATAAGTATTCATTTTGGAGCAGAAGGATGAAAACATATATACATGCATAGGGATTTGAAATTTGGCAATCAGTTTTAGATGGATACAAAGAACCATCAATTTCGTCGACAAATGAAAGAGCAATAAAACTCAAGAAAAATAATTCCAAAGACACAAATGCACTTTTGAATGGTCTTTGTGAATTATTTTACACCAAAGTTATACATTTTAAATCTGCTAAAGAGATTTGGGACAAGTTTCAAAATATTTGTGAAGGAGATTCAAAAGTCAAAGCAACAAATCTTCAAACTTACAGAGGTCAGTTTGAACAACTAAAGATGAAGGAAGATAAGTATATTGCAGCTTACTTCTTACGAGTCGATGAAACAGTAAATGCAATCACAGGATTGGGAGAAGAAATTAAAGAATTTGTAATTGTTCAAAAGGTAGTAGATCTCTTCCTATGATATTTGATCCTAAGATATCAGCACTAGAAGAAAGAGAATATCTAGACTCAATAAGCATGGACAAACTACCTTGAATCTTCACAACATATGAAATGAGAATTGAACAAGAAAATCTAGATATAAAAGAAGCAGTTTTAAAAGAATCCAAAAGGTCAAATCAAAAGGGAAAGATAAAGGAAAAAGAACATAGCAGCAACAGTGACATCTCAGAAGATGATGAATAAATGAACAACTTTGTCAGAAGATTGAGCAATGGAACCAACAGTAGATATAAAGGTAAGTTTCCTTTGATTTGTTTTAATTGTGATGGTATTGATCATTTTGATAACAAATGTACCCATAAGAAAAATAAGAGGAATGATGAAGATTACTCAAATAGAAAACAAACATATAAAGGCAAAAGAACCACAAAGAAAGTTTTCAAGAAAAGCTTATGCACCAAATAAGACATCTCATCATCAGATGAAGATGAAGTCAGTGACAATGAGACAGAAAAATTTCTATTCATGGTAGTAGAAGAATCTAACAAAGAAGACACCGAAGAAGAATATGAAGAGGCTGAAGAAGAATATGAAGAGGCAAAAGTTGACTATCGAGAAGAATTGTTGTGTGCCATAGAAGTTATAAGAAGTGAAAAGAAGAAAAACAAGAAGCTACAAGAGGAACTAGACAAGAAAGAAGACACTCGGGAACTAGAACAAATGATAACAAATTTGAAGGTTCAAATAGAAGAAGATAAAAGAGTTGAAGAAGCATTCAAAGAACAACTAGAAGAAAGAGACATGATCATTGGAAATTTGGAAGCAAATATTGTCACATTAAGAAAGGATATTCAAAAGAAAAATATGCAGAACAACTCAAAAGTTTTGGATGACATTATCAGTAATCAAAAACCTCATCATGACAAGTTTGGACTTGGATACAATCAGACAAAAAAGGGATCAAGATCCAAAAAAACAGAGCAATAAACATATCCAAAAATCTATGAATAAACAATCAAAGGGGATAGAAAGATCTACAAGGAAGATTATAGAGACACTCTTCCACCGAGAAGATTCACATTTCAGAATCAACAACTAACAGATAGGCCTCAGGAAGAAGAAGGATTCATAAGAGAAACACCTTTCAGAAGATCTTCAACTCCCGTGCAGGGATGATTTTAAGGATGGAAATTCATTTTAAAATGTAGAAACCTTGGCAAATATTACTAATCCTGCATATGTCAACTATAAATGTTTGGCGATATTTTTTTAAAAATATTCAAATTTCTAAGTATTTTATATGGGTTTTATAAAATTTTGGCGATTTTTAAGGTAAAATAATTTGATCCTATAGAATTTGAGCGAATCATTTTTAAAATAGCGAATCTCATTTTTGGAAAAACCATAGAAAATTAGCCCATGGGCGAAATTTAGCCCCTAAAATCATCTATGCTCCCGTGTATCAAACTATCTTTTTTGGTTTATGTTATGCATGTAATAATTTTGGACATAAATCTATGAATTGCAAAGCTAACAATAGGAACATAAATAACATTGAAAGTCCTACACAAAAGGGTTATCCAAGAAGGCCTAGTGAAACATAGAGAAGAAGTTACGACATGTTTGAAACATTGAGCACTGAAGTGGAATACTACAAGTGTAACAACTTTGTACACATGGACAAAGATTGCAGAATGGCAGTTCCTCCTAGAGAACCACAACAAAACAAGAACAGTCACGGAAAGGAACCTCAAAAGAGAACATGGATAAGAAAGTAGAATCAATATAGCAATGAAGAATGCACACTCTCTCTATAGAATAAGCAGAATAAACGTGGTTGGTATGTTGACAGTGATTATTCAAAACACATGATAGGTGGTAAAGATAGGTTTCTTACATTAACAAAGGAAAGATATGGATCAATCTCCTTCGGAAATGATGATTCAGCTAAAATCATTGGAAAAGGAACAGTCAGAATTGGAAACAAGAATACCAAGGTAGAAAATGTTCTACTAGTAAAATATATGAAACATAATCTTCTAAGTGTGAGTCAAATGTGTGACCAAGCTCATAAAGTTACTTTCGATTCACAAAAGTGTGAGATAAGAAAATAAGGTTCATGAAAATTGATTGCAACAGCTGCAAGAACTTCAAGCAACATATATGTACTAAGTGAAATTGGAAATGAAAAAATTTGTCTAGGAAAAGAAGATGCAAGTTGGATATGGAACAGAAGAATGGGTCGCATACACTTTGATAATCTTATCAAATTCAACAAAAAGGAAGAAGTTAGAGAAATTCCCCAGATTACGAAACCAACCAACACATTATGAAAACATTGTCAACAAGGAAAGCAAGCAAAGACCATGTTTAAATCAAAAGAATATTCAATGACAAGACCATTGGAAATTGTGCATATTGATCTAGTTGGACCAACTACAAAAAAGGGTTTAAAAGGTGAGAAATACTTTATGTTATTATTTGATGATAATACAAGAATGACTGCAGTTTATTCTCTTAGGAAAAAGTCAGAAGCTTTTGAAAACATCAAGGTATACATGGAAATGGTTGAAAATGAAATGGATTCAAAAATCAAATGTTTGAGATCTGATAATGGAGGACAGTTCACTTCAAAGGAATTTATGGACTACTGTAGAATGCATGGAATAAAAATTAAAATCTTCGTTGCTAAGACGCCTCAACAAAATGGAGTTGTTGAAAGAAAGAACAAGACAGTACAGGAAATGGCTCGAACAATGTTAATGGATTCCAAATTGACAGATATCTTTTGGACACATGCAGTGCATACAGTGGTTCACATTCAAAACAGAGTAATCCTTAGAAACAACACTGACAAAAATCCCTATGAGCTATGGAAAGGAAGACCAGAAAATGTTAAGCACTTCAGAGTATTTGGAAGAAAATGCTACATCAAAAGAGAAGATGGAAGAATGGGAAAGTTTGACTCTCGTGTGGACAAAGGAGTACTTTTTGGTTACGAAAGTACAAGGAAAGCATACAAGTGTTACAATTTTGAGGTTGAAAAAAGTTGTGGAAAGCATCAATGTAACAATTGATGAAACAGGTGGACGTGAATTAAAGGAAGAAGAAAATGAATCAATGGAAAATATTTATGAAGAAGAATTAGAAGATAAAGAATAAGTAGAAGGGGAACATGAAGAGGATCAGAAAAAAGTAGAAGAGAAAGTTCAACAAGTACCTCCAAACACATTGTTGGCCCTTGACCAAGTTTTGAGGGATCTAGTCAAGTTTGACCTATTTTTGGACTTCGAGAGCCTGTTGAAGGAGGAGCGCGAGACGAAGAAGAGATCACAGATCTCAGCCCCTTTTTTGTGTCATTTTTGGGTTTTGGGGATTATGTAACGAGAATGGGATGTCGGCCCATGGGTTTACCCATGTTTAGGCCTATTTTGTAATGTATAAATAGATGTCTAGGCTATGTAAGAGAGAAGATAGGGATCTATGTGATGTGAGGCTGATAAGATAAGTGCTAAGTGCAAGTATGGTTTGTAGATGCTCTGTGCATACTGAAAGAGACTTGCAGAGCTAGGTGCAAGGTATTGTAATAGGCTGTGAAGTGCTTTCTGCTATAATGCAAGGAAGGAGGATCTAGCGAGGTGTGCAAATCTCCTGTCCTAGGCAGAGTAGGGTTTTAAGGCTCTATGTTGATAACCAATTGAGTGAAGAAAATAAAGAAGAAGAGTTGGTGGATGTAGCCCCAGGGTGGGGGTGAACCATGTAAACACTGTGTTGTTCCACTTTGTGCTTGTCTTGATGTTTTATAACTTCTCTTTCTAAGTGCTTTGATAGAGATAGATAAATTTGTTGATGATTTGTTCTAATGATGTGTAAGAATGTTAGATCTAACCTATATGAAGGTGCTTAGTGCTTGATCTTCTATATATAACTTACTTTTTTATGATAAAGTGCCTAAATACATCAGATCTGAGTGAATCATGCAATGCTCTGTTCTATCTACGTAGTATTTATTGGTTGAATATTGATGAACTGTTGATGCTAAAGTGTTATGTTAAGTATTATAATCACAGATCTGTGTCTCAGCTAAGGTTGCATACACTTGAGTTCTACAACCACCCCTACCTCTACCTCGGGTGAGACTTCATCTTCTTCACAAGTGTTGTCGAAAGGGATGGTAGTTAGGGTTTTTTTTGGTGCGTTGTTGTAGCATTGAACCTTGGGTCTGCCCCTATTCCAACAAATGGTTCCATTGTCGGGACCTGAAACTGTGATTGTTGGGAACCGAAGAGAATTTTTGTGCGTAGATCTACTATTGAAGTGTGCAGTATTGAACCTGAAACTATGATTATTGGGAACTGAAGAAACGTTATGTGCATATATCTACTATTGAAGTGTGTAGTATCGAACCTGAAACTGTGATTACTAGGAACTGAGAAAGAAGAAGCTTTGTGCAAAGATTTGACCTGAGATTGTGTAAGCTTCATGCATAGATCTGTTTCCCTAGTGCGCAACATTCTACTTGACCTGAGGAGCTCTGTGCCAAGAAAAGAGGTAAGATCTGAAGAAAAGAGGTAAGATCTATAAGATTTGTGCTCTGATAAAGGTAAGAATAGTGAAAAGTTCTAGATCTGGAAGCTTTGTGCTCTAAAAAAGTAAGATAAGTAGAATTTTTTTTTTCTAAAGTATGGATTTAGGTATGTTTGATAGATTGTGTCCTAGCTTGAAAAGTAGGGCACTAATATATGAAAGAAGGTTTGATATGAGTATATATGATAAGAATAGTGAAAGATATGTTATACCTATGCATAGAAAGAATGTTTGGACTAACAAATGGATGCAGGATCCTAGAAATAATTTTTTGCAGGTTAGCTCCTATGATCCTAGAGCACAGTATAGGAAATGTTGGAGATCACTTAAACGAAAGAGAAGATTAACCCTTTGTTACAGTTGCAGAAGACCAGGACATCTTTCTAAGGAATGCCCTGGGAAAAGACCTAGTTGTCTTTGTTGTAAATCTATGGACCATGAAGTGTTGGATTGCCCTAGAATGATTGCTAAGCTAGAAGGAATGAACATGAATCAAGAAAACCCTAAGGTGAATCCATAAATAGAAAAACCCTAGAAAGAATCAGAGAAATTATTGCTACAGATGAAACAACCCTTGAATGACCACCGACATGTCAGACTATCAGATATCTTCAAAGAAAAAGAATGCATTGAAGCAAGAATAAGAGACTTCAACATTGAATGTGTTCTAGATAAGGAAACACAGGTGAATATCATGACAGAGAGAACTTGGAAAGCCATAGGGAAGCCTACTATGATTCCTTCATTAGGAGGAATAGGTTTATTTAGAGGAAATCTGATAAACCTATGTGGGAAGCTCGCTCGCATACCTATGAATGTTAATGGAACTTCGATAAAAGAAGATTTTGAGATTATTAAATTTACTGAGAACAGTGCCCCATTTACCATGTTACTAGGAAAACCTTGGATCGATAGAGATCAAGCCAGACTAAAGGAAGAAGAAGAAGTTTTGGAACAGAAGAAACAAGAGTTAAAAGATTTCATGACTAGAAGGATCGCACACTTGATTGAAGAATAAGAGAACAGATCGAAGCTATTTAACACCAGAGATCCGAATGTATAAGTTGTAATAACATTAGAAGACCCTTACAAGACTGAAGTACCTGCTCCAAATAAAGAAGTATTACCCCTGAATCCTAGGAAATAATTTCAACAACGCGAAGTAACTATGTCAATAGAAGATAAGAATCAAAATGGGAAAAGGAATACTGAGACAAAGCTCACTGGAAAGAAGGATAGAAAACTAAGTAAGAAGAGAGCTAGGATCGAAAATTTGAAGAAGGTTCTAGAGGGAACCTCGCAGAAGGAAAATTTTCAAAATTGGAGCTTCGCCAGGATATCAAAACAACGACACATGGCACTTCACCGTGGCAAAGCAATATAGTCGTTGGGGACATTATAACTGTTCGAGTGATGCTTTGAACGGGTAGAAAGGAATTTATGGTTCACCGCCAGACTGTTGGACTGCATCATAACAGATCAAACAGATTTAATGAAGGCCTCATACCTGTTTCAAGCAACCCGTTGTCAAGTTACCTATTTATCCCACTATGCCAAGCAACGAGAACACTTTTTCCAACCGAAAATTTGAGCCCGCAGACTAAGTTTCTTTCATACAGTGATAATTGCATTCTTCCCATATTTTTCATTGCAACATCTAAGTTAATCGTGAACCTGATATCATTACTCCTAAGCACATATGTCCGATAAGCTCAACACAATCGAAGAATCAGTGATAGAATTACTCCTCGACCTGATGACTGAAAGAGTCATGTCAGAGAGAGGATTATTTGTAGGGGTATAGGCTTCATCTACAAGAATAGTTCAAGCATCATCGTCAACTGCTCGTGGAGAAGGACCATCCCGACCATCCGACGAGAAGCAAACCAAGCACAAGGATGATCTAGCGAATTCTAAATTGATCCTGACTATTTTACCCACCTATATACCACCTTTGAGTGGTGTTGTAAACTGTGACAACGTACCTATATATTTTGAGTATGCCTTGGTCACTGCGTACCTCCCGAAGGGGATTCGTGCAATTTGAGCAGACCAAGATAAGATCACAGCGTTGAAGTTTAGTGACTTCAACCTCGGAGATCAAAAATTCTACAACATGTTAGCCCCACATAAGTATTTGACTAGAACAAAAGGGGAAAACTCAAAGGTAATTCCCTAAGCATGGACCCATAACCTCGCACAGTCCACTCTGCTCAACGTCATGAAAATTCCCCACTTTAGAAGACACCAAGAGGTGAATGCATGTGTCAATCTATTGTTTTCTTGTTACCATGGCGTATATTTGTGGCTAAAATTTTGTATCACATTTGATCTGACCTTGATCAATCGGATCACGGGTTTGAGTATGCAAGGACTCGACCCACAGGATTTCTATCCTAGAAAATCCATGGACCACGCTCTTGCCCAAAGGATCAAGGACAAATATGATGATGTCGAGAAGGGAAAGCAAGGCTACAAGGTATCCTCTATTCAGAATGGCGCAGTGTGCCTCACCTGTCAATTGATTGTAGGGAAGTTAGTATGCAAGAACCGACCCACCCAAGTCATCAGTTTTGTAGTTGACCTCATAGGGAAGTGCATAGAAGGTCTTCAGATGAACTGGGCGAAGTACCTAGTGAACCAATTAGAACTCGACTGCAAAGAATCCCAAGATCAAGGGTATGAATTTCATTTCAGTTGGCTATTGATCCTGATCTCTTTCATTGCCTGGGAGATGCCGAAAGGTGTGACCTTCCCGGACATCAAGCCTTTCGAACCATTGGCCGCGAAGTTCAGTACATTGTGGTACTAAAGTGACATGAATAAAAAATGGTAGTCAAATGTCATTTTCCATACTTACTACAATCAACTGAAGATAGCCATCCAGTCATAGCCTCGCATGACGCTGAACACTTTACACTGATTCAGGCCTCTAATGAAGTTCAGTGTTGATTGACATTTCACTTATATCACAACCCGCGTCGACGAGCATAAGCAATAGCTTCAGTCCTATTACAAGTTGAAGGAGGAGGACTTGGAAGAGATCACCAAAGACTGGTCGGTGAACCTCCTCATTCCAGCAGACCCTGCAGAGATGTCTGACATCGATAGCCCAAAAACTGTGTAGGATACACCCGAACCTAGAAAAACAAAGAAGACTGACGAAGTACGATATTTAAGCAGTGCCTCAGTGAATACTGCTTCCATGTCACTAGAGCAACGAGGTGATGGTGAAGAGATAGATTGCACAGAAGCTTAATAGAGGAAAGTTGAACTAACACCACCCAGAGATGAGGAGAACCCATCAAAGAAAAGGAAGGTTTCCCCCCCAAAACCTTCCTCCTGGAAGAGATCAAAATCCCCTATAACTAATATGCAAACCATCCTCACCTCTGATGATTGCAATTTCATCATAGCATCCCTAAATGATGCTTCACTAGAGATAGCAGAGAAGCAAGAAGCTAAGAAGGAGGAGATGTACAATAGAATTGAGGTCAATCTTTGAGGGGTGTAGCAGGCACTACACTCCAGCCGTGCAGTCTCAATTGTGCCTCTGTCATTGGGAACACCAGAACCGGGAGATGAGCCAACCCAACTCCACCGATTCGTTGATATAGTCGAAGCTCACCTTCGACGAGCACAAGAGGAAACATCACAAGCCACCCAAGCTTTGGTATGAGTACAGGGAGTACTTGTATAACAACGTCGATCTGCTAAAAAGGAAAAGATTGCTCTCCAAGTGAAGTTCAATGAAGAAAAGGCACAGTTGCAGCAAGGCAAGGAACAATTGCTCGTCAAGCAACTCGAAGTGAAGGAAGCGGTCAACAGAGCACTGCGCTCTATGAATTTCGTAGAAGTAAAGGCAAGGGATCAATTCATGAAGAAAGTAGTGCAACTTGAAGAAGTGATTCAGCAGCTACAACAATGCATCACAGACTTAGAACTATGCATTGTGCCCAAGACCCCACAGGAGGTAACGGACCAAAGAGAAGCAACTACCAAGAGAATAGTTGAAAGGATAAAGGCCCTTACCTTAGAATGTAAGAAATTCACTGATCGCAGTGCCTAGACATATGAGAAACTTACCAAGAACCCATAGTTGCAGGCACTAGAGTCGTAGCTCCAGGAAGTGAAGCAACACGCAGAAACACTATAGGCACAACTGAAAGCCCTGACAGTTGTGGAGAGAATGAAGAGATCTCAAGAGAAGTGAACCGCCCAAAAACAAATCCACGTTATCCAAAGAAGAGTTATGGAAGTAACTCAGAGACTCTGACCTATACAAGAAAAGGCTTACCAATTGTTCTTAGAGGTTAAGAGCCAGGGAGCAGAACTAGAGCAGGTTAGCACCGCCACAAAACAACGCCTGGAAGGACCTCTGAAT
Organism: Picea engelmannii; assembly: GCA_009831015.1. Taxonomy (NCBI): domain Eukaryota; kingdom Viridiplantae; phylum Streptophyta; class Pinopsida; order Pinales; family Pinaceae; genus Picea; species Picea engelmannii. Next base: position 47,989 of record ML799924.1, on the reverse strand, counting down.
GATGCATTCATTCAAGAGTTTGTTGAACAAGAGCTTGTATCACAATAGCAAGTCGAAGCAGTTCGAGCCAAGATTGAAGTGTTCGAATCAGAACTTCCTACATAAGAGTGACTTGAGACACGTCACAGGTGAGTGTTGTGGGCATGTTGGCCCTTGACCAATTTTTGAGGGATCTAGTCAAGTTTGACCTATTTTTGAACTTTGACATCCTTTTGAAGGAGGAGCATGAGACAAAGTGGAGATCACGGATCTCGGGCCCTTTTTTGGGTCCTTTTTGGGTTTTTGGGATTATGTAACGGGCATGGGATGTTGGCCCATGGGTTTACCCATGTTTAGGCCTGTTTTGTAATGTATAAATAGATGTCTAGGCTATGTAATAGAGAAGATAGGGATCTATGTGATGTGAGGTTGATAAGCTAAGTGTTAAGTGCAAGTATGGTTTGTAGATGCTTTGTGCATACTAGGAGAGACTTGCAGAGCTAGGTGCAAGGTATTGTAACAGGCTATGAAGTGCCTTGTGCTATAATGCAAGGAAGGAGGATCTTGTGAGGTGCGCAGATCTCCTGTCCTAGGCGAAGTAGGGTTTTGAGGCTCTGTGCTTGTAACTGATTGATTGAAGACAATAAAGAAGAAGAGTTGGTGGACATAGCCCCAGGGTGGGGGTGAACCACGTCAACACTATGTTGTTATGCTTTGTGATTGTCTTGATGTGTTTATAACTTCTCTTGCTAAGTGCTTTGATAGGGATAGATAAATCTGTTGATGCTTTGTGCTAATGATGTGTAAGAATGTTAGATATGACCTATATGAAGGTGCTTAGTGCTTGATCTGCTAGATATAACCTTCCTGTTTATGATAAAGTGCTTAAATACATCAAATCTGAGTGAATGATGCGATGCTCTGTTCTAACTGCATAGTAGTTATTGGTTGAATATTGATGAACTGTTGATGCTAAAGTGCTCTGTTAAGTATTATAATCACATATTTGTGTCCCAACTAAGGTTGCAGACACTTGAGTCCTGCAACCACCCTTGCCTCTACCTTGGGTGAGACTTCATTTTCTTCACAGGTGTTGCCAAAAGGGTCGATACTTAGGGTTTTTTTGGTGCGTTGTTGTAGCGTTGAACCCTGGGCTTGCCCTTGTGCCAAAATACACCTAGAAAATGAGTACAGAAAAATCATCCTTTAGATCATATTATTGGAAACAAAGATGCAAGAATTGAGACTAGAAGAAGAATCCATTCACCAGAACAAACACACCTAGCACTCTCATTTACAATTGAACCAAAAAGTTTTGAAGAGGCTAGCAAGGATCAATTTTGGAATAAGACCATGGATGAATAATTGAATCAAATAGAAAAGAATGACACTCAAGAATTGGTTCCAAGACCAAAGAATAAGAATGTGATTGGCACAAAGTGGGTATTCAGAAATAAATTGAATGAAGATGGACATGTTACAAGGAACAAAGCTAGATTGGTATGTAAAGGATAATCACAGGTTTAAGGAATCAACTTTGAAGAGACATTTTCTCCAGTTTCCAGAATGGAAGCAATCTGATTGCTCCTAGCTTATGCATGCTCCAAGAATATTAAAGTGTATCAAATGGATGTTATGAACCAAACTTCAATATAGTATAGAAAAACCTCAGGAAAAGTACTCAACGCCTTGAAAAAGAGATAATTTCAGATAATAAGCCTCTTCAAAGGGGCAACCTCCTTTTACCCCACTTAAATGTTCAAGTACAAGATGATTCAAAATGAAAATGTCTCCTTGGTATATA
>ML799924.1:0-19306 GCA_009831015.1 Picea engelmannii | reverse complement strand
AGCCCCTTTCCTTTAATTATCTTAGTTGGCTTGATTTCCAAATCATGTTCCTGTATTTGTGACACCCACTTTTCCCTTGATCTAAGGAAATCTTGTTGTGATAAAACATCCTTTAAGGCGGGGTAGGGGAAAAAGGGCTTGATCTTGTTGTATCCCACATAGGTTCAAAAGTGTTTGATAGACTTGACTAAAGCGTAATATTGTTTTTCTGTAATGGTGTAATCTATTTCTGAGTCCCTAATATTCTTTCTCATGAAGGATATTGGTTGTTCATCCCCTTGATCATTCTTTTGTAACAACACACCTGCAATGGTGTCTTTAGAAGAAAAGGATAAAATAATGAAGTCCCTGGAAAATTTTAGGATAAATAAGATAGGTGTGACATTTATTTACTCCTTAATACGCTTGAAATACAACCTACCTTCACTTTCCCACTCAAAATGAGCATCCTTTTTTAGTAACTTGTTAAGGGGTTTAACAATTTCGACAAAGTTTCAGATGAATATCCTGATAAATGTAATCTGGACGAAGAAGGATTGCAAGGATTTCTTGTCTTTAGGGAGAGGTATTTTATTTATAGATTCAACCTTTATATGATATATCATGATTTCATCTTTATAAATGATGTGTCCTAGTAACTTACCCTTGTCAACACCAAAAATTGATTTCTTAGGGTTGAGAGAAATGCCATATTCCCTACATGTTTGGAAGATAGTTCTTAAGTGCTGAATATGTTTTTCCCTCATTTTAGAAATGGAATTCAGATCATCCTGATATATCTCTGTGAGTTTCCAATTATATCTATGAAGTCATAGTCCATGGCTCGCTGAAAAGTATCCCCTATGTTGGTGAGTTTGAAAGGCATTCGTAAATACTTATAGGTTCCCTGAAGGGTGGTAAAAGCAGTTTTGAGTTGATCATCCTCCTTTACAAAAACTTGATTATACCCTAAGAAACCATCAAGCATGGACATCATCTCTACACCAGTTACCCTTTGCAAAAGATATTCCAGTCTTGGTAAGGGATAATTTTCCTTGAGTGAAGCTTGGTTTAAGTTTATGAAGTCTACACATATCCTGATTTCTCCAATCTTATTCCTTACAATAACTGGATTAGAAATCCATGATGAATATATAATTGGTTCAATTATTCCTGCCTCAACCATATTTTGTAACTCTTTCTATACTTGTGGGGTAACCTTTGGGTTCTTTTGTCTGAGATTTTGTCTCAAAGGCTTCGTGCCATCAATGAGGGGAATGTCGTGTTGTATAATGTCTTCCAAGAAGGCACTTAGATCTTCATAAGACCAAGAGAAGACATCATTTAACTCTCTTATACGTGTAGGTAGTATTTTCCTCTCATCATCCATTGTTCCTTTACCAAATTGGATTAACTTCGGGGACTCTTTGGTTCCAATGTTGCATTCAATAATCTCGTCATTGATTTTATTTTAAGGTTTCCCTTTATACATATCATTTCTGTCAAATAGGTTTTATAAAGGAACAATTCCTTTGGGTAGGGGCCTATTTGTTGTGAGTGCGAAATCCCCCTATGGACTAGCACTTAGGGTTTTATTATGCATGCAGAAAAGATCTAAAGATTCCTACTTTTTACCATCATCCCAGGCTTAATCCCCATTATTCTTAAGCAAATACATAGTTAAGAAGATCAAGTGAACATACCTTATTTCTGGTGTTTGGTATTGATCCCTCTTCAAGATTGGTCGCTCTTTGAATGCAACTCTCCTCCCAAGGCTAACCTACATTCACAAAAGACAAACAAAGAGCTCCACATCCATTTGATCTACAGATTAATGGGTTAGAAATTTAATCAACATGTACGCAATAAACAATGAAAACCTCATATGGTGGGACGAGAAAAGTACTTTTTTATTATTAACTTCACTAAAGCAACTTATAATGATGAAGACGACCACTGCTCCATGAATCTGGTCCTGGGCTCCTCTTTTACTATGCACCAACTGCTAACACACTTTCTTCTCTTCTTCGTTGAAATCACAAAATGGTTGTAGAATCTTGGGCAAAGGGGAATACGAATTCGGGTACAGTTTCTTTACTATGATTTTCCTTCCTTTCAAATGGGACCCCTACCCCTTCTTTTATAGGCTAGAAGGAGCTAGGTATTTAGTCAAATGACTGGCCATGCATGGTTGAAAGGCTTAGTTAACTTACCAAAAACTGTGTGTTCCATCAACAAATTTCCATTTTTCGTGCTTTTGTAGATACACACGGGCTATAGTGGGTCATCTAGAGTGTACATGCGGGCTGTAGTGGAGCAGGGCACATGGGCCTTTAAAAAGGTTTTTTTTAAGAAGGGTTGTTCAGTACTGTCTTGGCAAAGAAGGCATATGAGATGGCCTAATGTCAGGTAAGTATGTCTGGTGAAAATTAGGGTTATAACAGATGCCCCCTAATGTGTGAGGTCAGAAGAGAATCTGATGGCAAAAATACATTATCAATCTTTATCAATGCACCAAACCAGTGAGCCCAAGGACCAAAATTCAGGAGGTTCCATCTGCAAAATAAAAATTGTCTCACCGAGGCGGACATACCCATACTCAGAATGAAATAAAATCATGGTTACCAATCAAATACACTGTAGATCCATGTCATATAACTATATAAAGTGTAGCCGCGAGAAATACACAGTGGATCTACATCTCAAAATAAAAAATATATACATGTATAGTATCTATCTTCTAGAAGCTAATAAGGTCTGATGGTTAGAGATGATGTTGTCAGAGCTCGAGCATCAACTTAAAAATATTTAAAACTTGGGTAGGAGTGTAATATGAGTGTACGAATTCACTACCCAGAGGTCTTCGACGACTCATCGGTCATGGACTAGAGGATCTTGATGATCAGACTGGAGGCTTCATTGATTTCAAACAAAGACTTGATTGGACTTTTAGGATGGTCGGGCATGAGGGAAAGAGACAAACTGTATATTGGTCAACTCGGGCTTGGGAAAAACTTCCTTTGGACAATAGCACGACAAATGATGAGACTCAGGAAGCATGGAATTGACATAAGTTCATGATGCAGGAGGCAACACAAACTCTCCATATGTTTGGAAGAATAACCAAACGGAGGAGGACAAAGCTCTATGTCGCGAGAAAAACTTCCTAAAGTCATACAAATCCCAGAGCTTGAAGAAAAAACTGAAGGATGTGCTTTGTCCAAGGGTGACTGATTGTGCTGCCAATAAAAAGAAAATACTTTTCCCTTCCTCTTTTTGGGGTATATTTGATTTTTTTGTCTTTTTCAATAATTTTATAAAAGGTATAAAAGAACACTATGTTACAAAGGAGGGTTTAGTGTCGCAAACATACTATTTCAAAGCGCACGAAACACATGGATGCTCAAGGTGAAGGGACATATGCAAGAAAATGATACTCGGGAAAAATCCTCCAGGGGCCAAAGGTGTGAAGACACATATGCAAAGTGCTACAGGGCTTGTGTATAAGGCATGCTTCAGATGGTTTAGTTGAGAGAAACATGGAGTCGGCATTAGGCCAAAGACATAGGTATGCAAATGCGGTTAACAAAACACACAATGGTAACGTCCTTCGATGTAATTTTAACGAGCCCAGAGAAGGTAAGCTTGACGGTTTTTCATATTTAGAGAGTCTGAAAAAACGTAAAAGGAGACTCCGCTAGGGTACCTTTTTCGAAGATAGTCTAGTCGGCTCAAAAAAGGGGTAAACTAGCACCGAGTAGACGTCTATTCAAAACCATTTTAATGAGTGTGATAAAGACAAGGTCACTCGACAATTTTTTCATTTTTAAGGAGTCTGAAAAAAGCTTAACTATGGACTCTGTCAAGAATGTTATTCTGTGCCATTTTAACGAGTGTGATAAAGATAAGGTCACTCGACAATTTTTTCATTTTTAAGGAGTCTGAAAAAATATTAACTATGGTCTCCGTTAGGAATGTTCTTCTGGACCATTTTAACGAGTGTGAAAGAATAAGGGCACTCAACGATCTTTTCAATTTTAGGGAGTCTGAAAAGAGCTTAACTATGGACTCTGTTGGGGTTCCTTTTTTGTAAATTTAGTCCCTCAGGCCCGAAAAAGGGTTAAAATTATACCTGAGAGTACTCTTCTAGAGAACTGAAGTTCTTAGAGTATACCTTTGTTTGTACAGTTTACCATCTGGACCGAAAAAGGGGTAAACTACCACCTGACAGACGTGCCTTCAAATTTCAGTTTAACGAGCGTGAAAGACAACAATATCGCTCAACAATATTTTCATGTTTTAAAGGGTCTGAAAAGGGATTAAAATAAGATCCATGGGGGCTACAACTCATGTATGAAACTGGTTCAGTTAGAGCCTGTTGCTAGTCTTAGACCAAGAGTCTCTTCGATACTAAACTTGGGAAGTCTCCGAAAGGGAAGAAAACACAAACCACAGTGTAAGTCCTCATGCGGTATAGAAATCGTAGTCGTGGCTTCAAGTATAGCCTCATTTGAAGGAAATTCAAAATATGATAAATCATGCAAATGAGGGTTGACAGTCCCAAAGGATGAAGTAAACTAACCATACTCCATATGATGATGGAGGTTCTAGCTAGGACTAGCAGATTCAATCAGCGAAGAATCACAAGAACGAGGGCTTGAGGATCTACAAACAACGATATCAGACTCAGAAGGATACTCAATATTACTTGGACCAAGAGGGGGAAGTAAGGGATCCCATGCCCCCATTGGGTAAACCAAAGGATCAATTGCTGAGAGCAAGTCTCAAGAAGGAAAACATGATTTCACAGGTTCCTTCTCAGAAATAATTGAACATTGAGGATAAGATGCCACATAATTAACACGTGGTGGGGTGGAGTCTACATAAACACTAGGAACATATAAAGGGGAAGCCTGAACTAATGTTGAATTAGGATGGTGATTATCATATGCCAGCTAGTCAATAGTGACAATGCTTCCATTGTGAAGCAAATGCATCACCCGAAAGAGCGTAGATACCACAACGTTCATAGCATATACATAATCACGCCTGAGAAGCATATTGAAATATAACGGGCCTTGCACCACTATAACATCAACAAGGACAGTCTTCCCACCTAACGATATAGGTAACTAAGGAAGAACCCCCAAATACTCACTAGAACATTTTTCAAAAGCCAACAGTTCATGCGAAGAAGACAAAAGCTTGGGAGATCCCAATAATTTCCAAACCGAGGAGGATAAAATACTTACAAAGGCTCCTTCATCCACAATACAATGATAAATGTTTGTTGAATTAACTTCAACCCTTATTTGAAAATGTGTAGAAGAAGGAAGACGAGGCTCAAAAAGATCATTCCAATCAAAGGAAACCATCCTAGGGCTTGGAGGGGATGTGCTCGGAGCGAGCATAATTCCCCCTTGTTCTGAAAGTACGGAACTGGAAATGCTGAAAACATATTCGATAAACACTTCATTCCCTAAGAGAGGAGTGGGATCAGTCGATGATGGCATCTGCGTGACCAATTTGGTAGACTCGACACTCTTCAAGAGAAGAGTGGGATCAACTGAAGATTGCAACGATGTGACCACTTTCTCAACCAATGACTGCATAGGCTACAAGACTACATGGTCTAAAGGCACCTCACCCCTCAAAAGAGGAGTGGGATCAGCCGATGACTGCATTGGCATGATCACTTTCTCAACCAATGATTGCACAAGCTGAGAGACTACAAGTCCTAAAGGCACCTCACCCCTCAAAAGAGGAGTGGAATCAACTGATGACTGCATCAGCATGACCACTTTCTCAACCAATGGTTGAATAGGCTAAGAGACTACAAGGTCTAAAGGCACCTCAACCCCCAAAAGAGGAGTGGAATCAGCCGATGATTGCATCGGCATGACCACTTTCTCAACCAATGGATGAATAGGTTGAGAGACTACAAGGTCTAAAGGCACCTCACCCCCCAAAAGAGGACTGGGATCATCCGATGATTGCGCCAACGTGACCACTTTCTCAACCAATGGCTGAATAGACTATGAGGAAACCTCAGAAGACTCAGAATCAGAAGAGCTTGTATACAGGGACCACAATATTTGTACCTCTTGAATGCCAGGGAACAAATGAGTAAGGTGATCTCCCTTGCAAAGCTTACAAGGGAAATTAGTCTTATGTCCTATCCACCTAGGTTTCTCAATAGAATCAATGCCCCCAACATGACTAGCAGTGGATGTTTGCACATCTCCAACATGACTTGCAAAGGCTAGTGATGGGTTGATAACATGACTTGTAGAGGCTACAAACCTATTTCCAGTATCACTATCAGTGACTGGACTTTTCCCCCCAGCATGACTTGCAGAGGGTGGGTGATGGTCTTCAACATGACTTGCAGAGGTTGTCGACCTATCTCCAACATGACTCGTAGAGGTTGGTGATTTATTCTTCCTATTCTTCCTCTTTCTATTTCATTTAGACTTCTGGTTACCAGTAACTGTACTTTCACCAGTAACTGTAGGTATACTCTGCAAAGCATGGCCCGATGTCTTCCCTACTTTCACCTGTGTAAGTCCCTAAAATAAAGGCAACTAGGTTGCCAGCTCGTGAACAATCACCAGGCAGGTACAATCGACAGTCGAGTGGACCACAATGAGAAGGGTATCAAGCCCGAAACATATCAAGGGTATCCAAATAAAGTGTTTTGGAAGATGACTGAGGACCTTGAATGAGTTCAAGACCCATGAAGCTCCATGGAAAATTCGATCAATGGAATCCCAAGACAAGTCCTCTATATGTGTTCCCCACTATGCTTGGTCCGACTTTGGAGGGGTTATCTCCGCTACCTTTCCGCACACGACCTTGTGTTTAGCCCCTGTGTTAGAGGGGGATCCTGGATAATTTCCCCGTTACTGGACTTCTACACTCCTTATCACAGACTCGTATATTTGTTTTATAGCCTTGAAGAGTTTCCTCTCCAACCTAAATCAAGGCTCTAGCCTAATCTAGTTGGTGGACCCTACAAACATAAAGTCTAGTAAATTTTAATTAGCGTTCTTTTTACTGGCTTGATTTACTCAAAAGGATACGGTAGTGCAACTGATGTTGTTAAGACTCTTGCAGAAAAAAGAAATGATAAGAACACTAGCAAAGAAGGATTATATTTCTTATTTTTCTTTTGAAATGCTTTTAAGATGAGAAGAAAACACAACACTATGCTAATTTCTTTTTCTTTTTCAAATAACAATGCAAGGAAAATGCCAAGAAAGAAAGAGAACTAACAAGATATTTTTTTTTTCTTCCAATCAAAGAAGAAGTAAAAAAATATTCTAAAAGAAACTGATGAGTTCACGATTCATGGCCCCCCTAGCCATGAGGGGGAATTGTTTTTTAAAATGCAACTCATTTTTCTCAAAATTTCAAGCTAAAAATAAGTTTAAAAGGCTAAGAAACAGAAGAAATATTTTAATGAAAAAGAAAGCTATGCTAGAGTCCAAACTAGGCTTAAATTGTCGACTGCTATGACAGAGACCAAGAACCCTGAGAGGTATTACTCTTGACAAGGAAAAGGATGATTGCCTCTCCTTAAACAAAATTTTTCTCAACAGGCACGTTGCTAATAGTTCAACAGCCAGTGTGTGCATGGGAGTTGTGTAAGGTCAGAGTGCGTGTACATGCATGCATACCTTATGCAGGCCGTGTGTACCTCTGGAACTCTTCAAAAATGAAAAGACAAGCAATCAAGCACTGGTAGAGACTATTGGTATTGAGAACCGAAATCTCTTGAAGACTTAAAAACTTACTTTGTTAGAAAATAAAAACAGTTCAAGGAAAATTTCATAGAACAAAACCAATCTGAGGTGGTACCTAAGCTACAAACTGCAAAAACAGAGACAAAAATGATTTTCAGAAAACCCCTGAGAAGGATCATTTTTGACAGGGAAGAGGATGACTGCCTCTTTAATAAAAAAATTCTGAACTTAGCCACGCTACTGTCACTTCATCAACTAGCATGCCCATGCAGGTTGTGTGAAGGTTGGGCGCGTGTACATGAATGCAAGCCTTATATAGGCCACGTTTACCTCTGTGACTTCCCGAAAAGAAAATGATGCCAAGCAAAGAAAGCAGGGAATACTGGTATGGAAGACCAAAATCCCTACTAGCTCAGACTCTTGTAGAAACTCAAAAAAAAGGTGATGAAACCAATTTAAAACTACCAAAAAGTATCCCCATAAAACCCGAGAGATCCCCAGTATGGTCGCCAATTCTGTTGTGAGTGGGAAATCCCCCTACGGACTAACACTTAGGGTTTTATTATGCATGCAGAAAAAACCTAAAGATTCCTACTTTTTACCATCATCCCAGACCTAATCCCCATTATTCTTAAAAAAATACATAGTTAAGAAGATCAAGTGAACATACCTTATTTTCGGCATTTGGTATTGATCCCTCTTTACGCTTGGTCTCTCTTTGACTGCAACTCTCATCCCAAGGCTGACCTACATTCATAAAAGACAAACAAAGAACTCCATATGCATTTGATCTACAAATTAATGGGTTAGAGATTTAATCAACATGTATGCAATAAACAATGAAAAACTCATATGGTGGGATGGAAAAAGTACTTCTTTATTATTAACTTCACTAAAGAAAATTACAATGATGAAGATGGCCACTGCTCCATGAATCTGGTCCCGGGCTCCTCTTTTACTGTGCACCAATTGCTAACACACTTGCTTCTCTTCTTCGTTGAAATCACAAAATGGTTGCATAATCTTGGGAAAAGAGGAATACGAATTCGGGTAGAGTTTCTTTACTATGATTTTCCTTCCTTTCAAATGGGACCCCTACCCCTTGTTTTATAGGCTAGAAGGAGCTAGGTATTTAGTCAAATGACTGGCCATGCATGGTCAAAAGGTTTAGTTAACTTACCCAAAACTGTGTGTTCCGTCAACAAATTTCCATTTTTCGTGATTTTGTAGGTACACGCGGGCTGTAGTGGGTGAGCTAGAGTGTACACATGGGATGTAGTGGAGTAGGGTGTGTGGTCCTTTAAAAGGGGTGTTTTTAAGAAGAGTTGTTCAGTACTGGCTTGGAAAATAAGCCATATGAGATGGCCTGATCTCAGGTAAGTATGTCTGGTGCAAATTAGGGTTATAACATTGTTGGCTACATCGATGATATCGATGCTTTCCTTCTCAACCAATAGGTTTATTCAGGCTTCAATGAATTCTCCGTCATTCTGTAGAAAGTGGAGAAATTGACTATCATTTTCAAAAACTTGCCAATGTTCCAACTTGTCTGGTAATAAAGGATTGAAGTTGACTTCCATCTTGTAGAAACTAATTTCTTTGGAAAGTTGTAAGTTTCAAGCGGAAACAACAAGACTATCATCCAAGTGATTTTCTTCCCTAGGGATGGACTCAATGGAAACGTTGTCAAAATCTTTTATGGGATCCCAAACAATATCACTATATTGTGTTAAGCTTGGTTTTTTTGCAACAAAATTCCCATTGACTTGTGAAATGATTAGGTCAGAGTCCCCTTTTATGTGCAGGTTCTTGATGTTCATATCGATGGCCAGGTTGATTTCTAGGATAAGGGATTTGAACTCAACAATGTTATTTGTGCAGTCAAATTCAAGTTTGTATGAAAAAAGGGTGTTATCATTATCCAACGACCTTAAGACTATTCATGCACCTGAGCCCACACTTGAATGTGCACCATCAAAATCCAGGCCCCAATATCCTTCTTTTCCTTCTTCATCTATGAAAGGGGAATCCACTAGAATAAACATACTGTCTATTCCTTCTTCAAGAAACTGATGGTTTACTTTTTCATGACCCACATTTTTTTTCAATTTTGGTACTTTCTTGTGGAGATGCTTTCTCTTTAACTTTGTTGATCTCACACCTTGTTTTTTCCAGAGGTTATGCAAAGATTTGTTGAAAGTATTATGAGAATTTCACTTCGGCTGAATCTTTGGCTTGCTTCTTTTCTAATTCCAGGATCTCATTTGGTGGGAAAGGTGTTTTTTCTAATGTTTTCTCTCTCTCTATCTTCTTCTAAATCAGTTGCTTTCTCTATCAGATTGATCATGAGACACGTTTCCCTATCAGTTGCTTTCTCTCGTTCCTATTCTAGGTAAATCCTGACATCCGAGGGAATTTTTGGTGAAACAAAGTAATCAATTTGATTAATTTGAATATCCTTCTTGGGGTTCTCTTATTCTTGTATGAGAGAGGTGGCTAAGTTTTCTTCTATTTCACATGATATCTCTTTAGCTTCAAATAAAGTTGTAGGACGTTCCCTAATCAGGCCCCCATATAGATATTTCATAGTTGATATATATATCTTGAGAATGGAAGCTTGAGGAGGTTTCAACTCCTTGGGAAAACATCTTATGAGGGTGTTATACCTATCGTCGAAATCGCTTATATCTTCCCCCTATTTTTCTTTTGCAGTTGTGGAGTTGATTGCAAAAGGATTGATAATCTCTCTCTTTCTCAAATATTTTGGTGAAAAGTTCCTGAAAGAAGTTCCAATTTGTGATTGTCCCTGGGGGAATGTTATCAAACCAATCGTTGGCCTTCCCAATAAAAGTGTAAGAGAAAAGTTTCATTTGGATATCTTCATGTTGGTCACATGTTTCTAAACTACGGAGAAAAATATACAAGTGATCTTCTGGTTCAGTAAGGTCCTCCCCATAAAATATGGGTATCCATTCCTTGAAGTCCTTTGGGAGTTTATGATGGGATTTGGGGATCTTTGTTATGTCCAAAGGTTTTTGTGACTCTTTGTTTTGTAGGCTCCAAGTAACGCTTGGAAATGTGGGTATAGGTGAAGGTAGAGGTGTGGAAATAGAAGGTGAGGATGGAGGGATAGGAGAGGTAGAGGAGAAATTATGAAGAACGAGGGACTTTGGGGGACTAGGCCCTTTGGGTGGTGATTTACAACCCATGGAGGGTTTTTTGGTTGCATATTTCTTTGGTGGCATGGTGGATTCTCCATACAAGTTTTTAGGAAAATATTTTTTGATAAGGTGGAAAGGGAACGTCCCTTGGGTGGAGTCACTAGGAAATCTAAGGGAAAGGATTTGGGATAGCTTACCAAAGTGTCATTAGGGTATGAATAAGATTCAAAATATTCTCTGGAAATGACGCCAAAATGTTATAGCACAATTTGTAGGTTGGTCAAAGCCTGACCCAACCACAAATCGAGTGCTACAACTTGGGAATCTTACACCCAATGTCACCTCGATGTAGGTCCCACACTTCAAGGGTGACTAGGTCACTCTAGGGAGGCGATCCCAGTGACCCTAGGGGGATGGAGATGGAGATGGATATAAGAGGAAGTGATGCCCCTAGAGGTCAATTCTAAGTGGGATTAAAGGTGGGAAGATATGCCTTATAAGTCAAGTAATTGTTTCCCCACATGTATAGTACTTCTCCAGATGATTGTGCCTACCCAAGACATAAGAAAATACACTTTGAAATGATATATGTTATTTGAATTAAAAATTTAATCTTGTTGTCCCTAATTTGAAGTAGTATATGACATTTTATATCAGCCAATAAAACATCTAAATCAACATACAAATATCTAAACTAGTTAAGTAAATCAACATCAAGATTAGCAATAAATATAGGTTGAAAAATGGCACTTGAGAAGCAAGAGAGGATACATGTTGTAAAAATGTATTTTATGCAGAAAATTGAAGCCTTAGGGTTGTAGAATTAAATGGAATTCAGAAGCAAAATAAACCACACAAAAGTACCAAGAACTAGCCCAAAAGATGCACCCTAGTTACTAGAGTAAGTGAGCAGAAATTAGGAGTTAGTTTAGGGTTAGTTTAGGAGTTATAAGAGACTTAGTAGCTAGGGTTATGCAACCCTAATGGCTATAGGTTAAATATTGTAACAAAAATTAGAGTATTGGGAGATAGGGGACACCCTAGTGGGGGAAGACACCTCTCAAGGAGAGAAATAAACTTCAAGAAATACAACTTTCAAAAGATAAAAAATTATGTTTCCCAAGGCAATGATTTTATATCTCCAATGCTCAAAAAGTATGACTAGTGCCTTTACTATTTGGTTAATGGAGTCAAATGAACAAGATCTAGAGAGCTACCCCCTTGGGGGTGTAATCCCTTTTACTTCCCAAGGAAAGTTTCTCTAGCTAGGGTTTAAGCTAAGAGGGTGTATGCCCTCACTACTACATATTGAAAAATTTGTGACGAAAGTACCCTTTCATCGCAAAATTGAAGATAAAGAGTTGAATTTTTCAATTTTTTTATAAATCCAACCCATGTTCGTCGCTCTTGAGATGAAACCAGTTGTATGTCTCAAGAGATATGAATGTGAATATAGTGGACTCCCATCTCTTGCGACTACCTTTGGTTATCGTCGTAAGAGCGACGATCCAATGATGACCGTTACACTGTTCAAACAGTCACCCAACTATTTGACAAAGTCAACATTGACTTGGTCAACATTTTTCACAAGAGAGACGATCCAATGATGACCATTACACTATTCAAATAGTCACCCAACTATTTGATAAAGTCAACATTGACTTGGTCAATGTTTGTTGCTCTTGTGACGAAAAAAAAATATTTTTTTTGCAAATTAGAGATGTTGCAATAATCTTGCTATAACAACGATGATTCATAAAGGGTATTTTTGTACGAAAGAATGTTGCAAAATATTAGAGGTGGGAAAAAAAGTAAAGAGGGTGAAAAGGGTGATGGTAGATGTTATTTTCCTTGTAAAAAATGTTGCACTACACACCCCATAAGAATTTTAATAGAAACAACTAAAAAACATTGTAGGAAATATGGGCACATTGATGGGGGATCGAATGAATATCGTCCCGTGGTAACTAGATATATATTAATTATTTGTTTTTATATTGTTGATTTTATATAAAATTATATATATATATATATATATATATATATATATTGTTTGAATATTTGTTATACACACTAATTTTGCACGATTGTTTGTAATTATAAAGTTAGAGTTGCCAATAACTTTCTGCAGAATATTGCACCAAGTAGTAGTAGAAATAATGTTGTACAATCTGAGGAACATCATCAATCAAATGAGGATATCATTGATCGAGGGGTATATTAGTGGCCACCCACCTATTCCACTGGCTCAAAAAACAGTTTTCCACCTTAGCAGTTTTTCGGGTTCCAAACTTTTGGGGCCATTTTGAGGCCCTAAACGACGTATTTTGGGTGCAAGAAATTACATGAGGTGCTATCTTAAACCAAAATAAATCGTTATTCTCAGTTAAACCTTTCCAACGGTGTATCGAGCACCCCAAATAGAGATTGTATGCAAAAGTTACGCCCCTCGGAAGTTGACGTATCAACTACCTCCATCAAGGCCTGCAAACCTTTTGGCTTTTCATCTTCTGGGATTAGGGTTTTGGATTATTGTTTATGTTAAAAAGAAATTTAAAGCCTCATTTTAAATCATTTTATTGCGAATGCGAGTATTCGTCACATCTCTTCTCAGAGATAAACTACCACCATTCTAACGAGTCTTCCACTCTATTTTTTTACAGTCTTTGTACATTTTCGCTCATTAATAGAAATTGTCTATTACTCTATATCTGTGTTTATGGTTTCACCTATGATACATTTCTGTTATATTGTTGAATATCTAAGATATCTTTGTACATTTATTTATTATATCTCTGCTCTCATTTCGTGCCGAAAATAATTTGGATCAGTGGTATCAGAGCAGGTTGCTCTTGATCATTTTTTAGTGCATGTCCCAACATGGTTCAATATAGCAAGTTGGGTCTCGAGCTTGTATCTCTTGAGGAAAATCGCTCTCGCATGCCCAAGAAACTCTCCATAGCGGAATAAAATAAAAACAATGGAGCAAAAGATTCTATTCATCTGTTGCTTGAGCAAGGTCTCAAAGGGACGAAATGATGGAGAATTTTTTCCACTTCCTTCAATGCATGTCAATAGTAGTAGGTACATCTTCATCAAGCGACCACTTTGTAAGAACCCCACCTTTCAAGGTACAAGTTAATTTTGATATTCCCATATTTTAAGGATAGATAGATGTGGATGCCCTAGAAAAATGGTTAAATTTGCTAGAAGGTTATTTCTCTGTTCATAATTTCTCTGATAAGGAAAAGATCACCTTCACACTCCTTAAGGCTCTCCCCCATGTCAAACATTGTTGGGAAACTTATTGGGAGCAAAGTTCCAAAAAATATTCTGGAATATATGGGGCCGAGCCCACTTGGGATTTTTTTGTGGATGTGGTAAAGGAACAATATTACCTTGTTGGCAACTATGAGGACCAATACATGAGATGGACCACACGGCGGCAAGAGAGGGGCCAATAAGTTCCAGAGTTCACCAATACCTTCCATACCTTGTACACCAAGCTAGGTATCAAAGACTCTGAATGACATTTGGTTCTGAAATACCGTGGGGCTCTACACAGATACATCCAAACTAAAATGGATTTTCTGGACATCTCGTCACTCAATGTTGCTTATCGATATGTTGTTAAAATTAGAAAGAAATTTAAGCACCAGAAAAAATGAGAGTTCGGGTCTGAAAATTCGTAACAAAAAAAATATGTTAAAGATGACCCTAACAAACAACCTCCCTAAAACCAGCCCAAGACACAAAAAAAGAAGGCTCATAGGAAGACGAAGAAGTACGTCGAAAAATAGTATGATTTCCACAAAATACCCTGGCACAACACCAATGAATGTTGCTCAAAACAGTCATTGGTGGTCAAGATCAAAGACAAGGAGTCAAACCCTTATTCATAATCTGATTAAGAAAATACTAATAAAAGATAGATCATCAACGCAGATCCCATTGATATTGTCGCGACTACTGCAATTCAACCAGAAGAACCAACAGATATTGAAGAGGGGGAGCACATTTTTCATTCATATATGTGGGTGAATGGGACCCCGCTACATTTTACTGTTGATAGAGAAATCCAAAAGAACCTCATCTCAACAGAGGTCATAAAACAGTTGGGATTGTTGACAACACCACACCCGCAACCATACAAGATCGGGTGACTTTGCCAGGGACAAGATCTTCACATCATCCAGTAGTGTCGATTTTCATATGACATCCAGCCCTTCAAGGATGAGGTATTATGTGATGTTTCCCTGCTAGATGTATGTGATGTTCTCTTGGGCCAGCCATATATGTGGAAGTGCCATGCGATCTATGAGTCTCGACCCCGCAGTATCATTGTTATTTTGGGGGGTTATCTCTACAGTATACCAGAGGTAGTTCCAACTATTGTACCACCTAAACAATGCCGCAAGGTAGTATCTCATACTACCAAATTCAGCTTCTTCACAATCTGTTCGAAAGGTGAACAAAAGGATACTGCAACCACTGTATCCTTGACCCAAGCACCTTCTATCCAACAGAAGCAGGTCAAAAAGACTACAACAAAGTGCTAAGATTCCTTCTACACACAGACATATCATGTATCACGACTGGTCGAACATATTCAACCCCACCAACAATAGGTTCGTGACAACCTTCCATAGCGCAACGTCTCCAACAAGGAAAGTAACGCACCAAGATTCACATCCAGCAAACGTTTCCCCCTCTCCCCCGAGAACTCAACGCAATGGATACCATTTCTTCCTAAGGATGGAGGATTGATCCAAGTGGATATTGGTGGCCACCCACCTATTCCACTAGCTCAAAAAATAGTTTTCCACCTTAGCATTTTTTCGGGTTCCAAACTTCTCGGGCCATTTTGAGGCCCTAAACGACGTTTTTGGGGGATTTTGAGTCCAAGATATTGCCGAAGGCACTAGATTGGACCATTTGAAAAAATGTCTTCTCGGTTAGACCTTTCCAATGGTGTATGGAGCGCCCCAAACATATATTATATGTATAATTTACACCCCTGGGAAGTTGACGTATCAACTACCCCCATTAGGGCCGGAAAACCTTTTGGATTTTCATCTTCCGGGGTTAGGGTTTTGGATTCTTCTTTATGTTCAAAAGGCCTTTAGATCCTCATTTTAAATCATCTTATTGAGAATGAAAGTAGCCTTCACATATCTTCTCAGAGATAATCTACCACCATTCTAGCGAGTCTTTCACTCTGTATTTTTACAGTTTTTGTACATTTTCGCTCATTAATAGAAATTGTCTATTACTATATCTCTGTGTTTATGGTTGCATCTCTGATACATTTCTATTATATTATGGAATATATGAGATATCTCTATACATTTCTTTATTATATCTCCACTCTCATTTCGTGCCGAAAACAATCCGGATCACTCATGGAAGAAGATGATGGGAAAAATCAAGTTAATGATCCCATGGAAGAAGATGATGGGACAAATAAAATGATCCAATATTTGTTTTCTTATACAGATGAGGATGGGTATAGTGATGGTATTTATGATGAACCTCTATTAGAAAAGGAAAATAAATGACTTTATGAAGGCTCAAGAGAAAATATTCTCTCCGCTACATTGTTGCTAGTGAACTTAAAGGTTATGAATAATTTGTCGAACACTTGTATGACGCATATCCTAAGGTATGTAGTATATTTCATCTCATATACATAAATGTTGATTTTTTTTAGTCTTAATTAATGTGTAAAATAAGAATGCAATTTTTACGATTAATATTCTTTACATTAACTAGTTATTTGTTATGTTGTAGATTGTTAGGTGAATTTTTGTTACCATCGTCAAATATTTTACCTCGCACATATCGGGATTTGCACGCCATTATGAAATATGTTGGAATGGATTATCAAACTATATATGCATGTCCTAATGATCATATTATATATTATGGACAACATGCTTCGAAAATAGAATGCCTGCAATGTCTTATCAGTAGATATCGAACCAATCAAGTAACAAAAAGGGTGCCTTGAAAGGTTCTTCGTCATATTCCCATAATTCCACGTTTGCAGTGATTGTTCAGGTGTTAAATCATAGCACATTTATGGATTACCATGCACATAATAGAAGTGGATATGGTGTTCTTCAAATTCCTTTCGATGGGTATGCATTTAGGGAAATTGAGGAAAAATGGGCATATTTCAAAGATGAAACTCATAATGTTAGGCTTTCATTGGAAGATGATGGTGTTAATCCATTCAGAGAGATTAGGTCCATTTACTCAGTGTGGCCTATTTTTTTTTATCAAAAATAACATTCCTCCTTGGATGTCAATAAAGAGGGAGCACACAATGTTGACAATGATTATTCTAGGTATTTGTTTACATTAATTTTTTGAATGTAACATTTTCATTTGTTTCATTTTTTACATAATATCTTTTGTTTATTTATTTACTTATATATAGATATCATGGTAGTAATTATTTGTAATTTCAAAAAATAAGGTAAGTATCAAGTTAAATATATGAATGTATATATCGAGCCTCTCATCGACGAGCTACTAAAGTTATGGGTTGGCATCATTATGTATGACATTTGTAAGCTAATCAGAGAGAAGAAATTTAAATTCCATGGAATACTTTTATGGACAATTCATGATGCCCCAGGACTAGCACATTTTTGTGGTTGAGCTAGGATCCTGGTTGTAAAGTTTGATGAAGCACTAGTTGCTCTGATTATGTATTGGCACTTGAGACTTCTTGTTTAATGAATGTCATCCTCTTTCCATATCTCTGTTAAATCTATGTTAGAATAGCTCAGAATTGGAGGATCTAGTCGAATTGCACTGTTACAGGATGATGTAGGTTGGATCACTGCAATAGTCGCATTGTTTCTAATCAGTTCTTGTATTTTCCCAATGCTGAATGACTTGGAATTGGAAGATCCAATCAAGCCACCCTTCAGTTTCTTTGAAACTCTGAACCAAGAGGATCTTGTATTCTGAGTTTTTCCTCCTCAAGCTATCGAAAGGCATGATGCCCAAAGCAGTCTTTCTCACTCCTCCTACCAAGTCTTCCATCTGCTCATTTTATTATCAACCCACTGACAGAAGTTAGACCAAGACCTCTTATGTTTTACATACCAGGCTCGGTTTTCTAAGTTAAAGCGATACCTTCCTGGGTCTCTATCCATTCGACCACCCCATTAAATTATTTTTGACATAAACTGATGGGCGTTGGGCTCTGGTTCTGCCGCAAGGAGTGACTTCTGACGCTAACATTTCTGGCACCGTTGTCGGGGAGAAAGTTGAATATCTTCCATGGGATTGAATGACAACGATTAACTGATTCTGAAGGTGCATCAAATATCATAACTATTGAGATTTATACTGTGCACCTGGTGACTCCACTGACGCGACTTCGTTGGGCAACCCCATTTTTCTAGTTGTGGCTTCTAGAGGCATACATACAAGGTCTACTCCTCAGCTACCATTAGCGCCACCTGAAGCTGACCCAGAGAAGATTATCAAAAAGGGAAAGTCCTCTGGAGGAGGTACTTCTACTACTAAACCAAGTATTTCTAATGATTTTCATGATTTTATAGAAACTCCAACACCTTCATCTTGTCCTATTTATCTACCTTCTATCGGACTTTCCAGTAGTCTAAATTTTCGGAGTGTTCCTGCTGGGTTTTCTCTTCTTGATATTGAATTATTAGGAGACACACTTGTCACTCCCCTCTCGCCTGAGGTGGTACCTTGGTTCAGACCCATCACCTCTAAATATTTTCCTACCCTGGGTTTTACCACCCATTCTCCTATTACCACAGTTGTTGAATAAAGGGAAACTTCTGTCCCTTTTAGCCTGCAAACTTGTTCTCCAAATTTTTTGCTATTCCCCTCCCATCCTGTCAGCTCAGTTCCTATATTTCCAATTAAAACCTCGTCTCCTCCTAGTTCTCCTACACCTATTGTTCCTATGGCAGGTGTTAATCCCCCTCTAAACAGAATGGATGCCATAGTGGCTTCCAGATATGCCCCCTTAATCCTACCTCAACCTATGAATCCTCTCCCTGTTGGAGATTACTTGAAATATATGCCTAAATTCACTGGGGAAGAGGACATATCTATGGAAGAGCACCTTGTTTCCTTCTACAGTTACGTAGACAACCTGAACATTGAAAATGAAGATGTCTGGATGAGAGTCTTCATCCAGAGCCTTGATGGTGAGGTAAGGAAATGGTTTAGGGGATTGGCCCCCAGATCTATTGCTAGGATTGAAGCTCTAGATAATTTGTTCCTGAGGCGTGGGGAGATAAAAAAGATTTCATGTATTACATGACAGAGTTTGGGTCCTTGAAGAAAAAGGAAGGAGAGTCTGTCTTTGACTTCTCCAAAAGATTCAATAAGATGTATTATAAGATCCATACTGAGATAAAACCCACA
>ML799923.1:142153-177148 GCA_009831015.1 Picea engelmannii | reverse complement strand
ATTAGCTAGAGTATCTGTAATTTGGTTTAATCTCCTAGGAACATGAAAATATGTAATATAATCAAAGTTTCATTCTAAGAGACGTACCCTAAGGAATCGTCGGTGTAAGGTTGGATCATGAACCCGATATACTCTGTTTAGCTGAGACACAACCAGTTGAGCGTCGAGATAGACCTGGAGATGAGAGATGCCCAATGACAAGGCGTCACGAAGCAACTTAATAACTGCACTATTCTCGACGACATTATTTGTGGTGTCACCTAAGTATATACCTCCGGAAGATAACAACTAGCCCTGAGGTGTAAATATTACCCAAGCTACAGAGGC
The DNA here is from genome assembly GCA_009831015.1 of Picea engelmannii. Taxonomy (NCBI): domain Eukaryota; kingdom Viridiplantae; phylum Streptophyta; class Pinopsida; order Pinales; family Pinaceae; genus Picea; species Picea engelmannii. The sequence goes on along the minus strand of ML799923.1, from coordinate 176,821 downwards.
AAGCCTCCGAGTGTGTTGACTAGCACCGTCTGCATACCCAATGAAAACCTTGGAATCACTTGCCATCTTCCATATTGACTAAAGATAACATCAATGACACGTCCATAACACTTAAAATAAACTAAAAAGTAATAGTACAAAGACTATACATATGTTACAAAAAGTTACCCACAGTGACCTGCCTATGAGTAATACTTCTTGAGGTAGAGCCCATTTCTAGGCTCTGCCAAAGCATTCCCTTCAAAATCAACCAGACGATAAGTGCCCTCTTTTAATACCTCTTTTATGATGAAAGGTCCAAACCACATGGGTTTGAATTTTCCTGCCCCCAGGGGGTCCTTATCTTGGTCATAGACCAGGACAAGGTCACCTTCAGAGAAAATCTGAGGACAAACAAACCTATCATACTAACACTTGACCTTATATTTATGAGCCTTGTTGGCTAGGGCCGCATCACGACGCTGCTCATTGAGCTGCTCAAGGTGTACTAACCGTTCTTCAAGTAGAGAAGTGTCTGACAATAATTGCACTGCCAATTTTAGAGATGGGATCTGACATTCGATGGGAAAGACTGCCTCCAGCCTGTAAACGAGTTGAAAAGGTGAGAAACTGGTTGCAGTCTTAATAGATGTTTGGTAAGCCCATAATGTCGAGTATAACATCAAATGCCAATTTGACATGGCTGAATTGATAGTTCGTTGTAGAATAGTCTTAAGAGTTTTATTTACAGCTTCTACCTGCCCATTGTCTTGGGGGTAGTAGGGTGATGAATGCTCTTGCCATAACCCAAGATTTGATGATAATTTGGTAATCATTTGGTTCTGAAAGTGACTGCCATGGTCAGTAACAATCTCTCTCGGGATGCCAAACCTTGCTATGTTCTGGTTGAATAAAAAGAAAGATGCAGTCTCTCCATCATCTTTAAACGTTGGCATAACTTTGACCCACTTAGTGAAGTAGTCTACAACTACGATGATATAGCGGTGCCCCCTTGCTGAAGGGGGGTTGCAAGTAGTATAATCAATCCCCCACTTGGTGAAGGGACCAACTATGATGACAGGAAACATGGGAGCTGGATGTGCCCTCATCTTCCGAGAGAAGATTTGGCACGGATGGCACTTCTTGACCGATTCCATACAATCTTTGATAAGTGTCGGCCAGAAGTAACCTGCTCGTAGAATCTTTTGGGTCGTTTCCAACCCAGAAAAATGACAGCCACAAGCTCCGGTATGGAAATCATTGAGCACGATGACTGCCTCCTCATGTGTGAGACATCGATGTAAGATGCAATCTACACCTCTCCGATACAATGTATCATTGAGTATGAGATAATTCTTAGCCTGATGGCATATACGCCGATGTTCATCATGAGAAGCAGAAGTGGGGCACTTCAAAGTCTGGAGATAGATAAGTATATCTCCATACCAGGGATCTGAAGATGTGATCAAAAACATATCTCCCCGGATAGGCGATTCTTTAGGCACAACGTCACCTGACTCAACCGGAAGTTCCGAAATAAGCTCTGTGAAGACCAATGACTTTTTGGACTTTGTTGAAATGAATTCTAAGTCAAACTCCTGGAGGATGACTATCCATATACTGATGTTTCCGCCTATAACTTGTTGTGTCAACATGTTTTGGAATGGATTCACGACAGCATTGACGATGGTCTTGCGAAACATAACATGATGACGGAACCGTTAAACAGCATGAACTGCTGCCAATGCAAGTTTTTCGATATGAGAATAATTGAGTTCCGATCCTATGAGGCCTCAACTCAGGTAATAGATCACGTATTCTGAGCACAGATCATCCTCCTGAACTAAAACGATGCCAATGGTTGACTCTGCGGCAACCAGATATAATAAGAAATCTTTGTTATAGTTAGGTGGTCGTAGCAGAGGGGCCGTTGTGAGGTCATGTTTGAATGCGTCGAAAGAGCATTGAGCGGCATCATCCCAGTAAAAAGGAATATCTTTCTTTAGTAAACGCATAAAGCCCTTGGTGATTTCAGCATAGTTGGCGATGAAGCGTCGTAAAAAGTTCGCCTTGGCTTGTAGACTCTGAAGTTGACGAATTGTGCATGGGGGGGGAAACTAGATTATTGCCTCCACCTTGAGAGGATCAACCATGATCCCTATTGTTGATACGATGAAACCTAACAAACGTCATGACGTTACACAGAAGATGCACTTGTTTGGATTCAAGCGAATCCTAAAGTAGCAATAGCGTTCGAAGATTAGTCTAAGGTGTGTGGGATGATCCGTTCTCTTGTGATATCGTGATGCTAAATCATCTAGATAGGCCTCGACTATATTCTTGAGATCATGAAAAGAAAAATACATGGCCAATTGGAATGTGGCTCCAGCATTTTTAAGACCAAAAGGCATCTTACAATATGCAAATGTACCCCAAGGACAGATGAATTCTGTTTTGTGTTGGTCTTCGGGTTTTATTTGGATTTGATTATATCCCGAAAAACCATCCATGAAAGAAAAGGCTTCGCAACCAGCACATTCATCAATGATCTGGTCAATGAATGGTGTTGGAAAATTATCTTTGGGACATGCCTTGTTCAAATCATGGAAATCGGTACATACACGAATCGTGCCTTGTTTTTTATTGACCGGCACATGATTTGACACCCATTGAGTCAAATGGATAGGATAGATAAAACCTGCCTTTAGCAATTTCTCAACCTCAATCTTGATGGCTGCTGTTTTCTTGGGATTAACTGGACGAAGCTTCTATCTAACAGGCTTGGCATCAGGATAAGTTGTGATTTCATGTTCAACTATTTTGGGATCAATACCTGGCATTTCCTCATAGGACCAGGCAAAAACGTCACAGAATTCTTTGAAAATATCTGTGTAGAGTTGAATCTCTTCGGGGGAGCAATCTGGTCCGACGAATATGTTCTCCACGACGCCAGAGATTCGGGAGATGTTGATTGGTATAGTTTCAGCGATAGTTGCCATATTTCCCTCAGCATGAATTTCATGTGAAGCTAAGAGATTAATAGGACACGATTGATCTCCTGTCATGGTCACGGTGAATTCTCCTGCTTCGATTCGGCTTAACTCTGGGAGGAAATATGATCGATGATGAATATATTCCCAAGGTTTGTCCGGACTAGTCATTGCTTCAATTACTGATTCATAAGAAGACAAGACTAAGTCTAATGAATCGATGTTAGTGAGAGAACCCTGAGCCCAAATAGGCTCTAGAAGTGGATCTAACTCTTGTGCAGGAGTCGGATCAGTGTGAGTTGAATCTTGCTGGACTAAAGAGTACGCTACTTCAGCGGCAGATAAGGGCATGGACATGCCTGGGTGCCCTATCATGTCCATCATGGCCGATGGGGAAGGAATAATCCATGGGTCCTCGAGGTAAGTCGTGCGGAACGACGAAACTTGAAAAATCTCAACCTTATGGTGATTAGATATAAATCTGATATCTTCATGAGGAGGTGGGTAATCAAAGGTACCCATCAAGGATGGGCACAAACCAAATCCTATGTTGACGACACCTGGTTGAGGATTATCAATCATCGGGACCATGGATGCCCCCAAAGCTGGGTCAGGTCTGGAGAAAGACAATTGATCGATGGTCACTATCTGGCCCTCGTGTGGAAACAACAAGACCCGGAAAACTATAGCAACCACAACTTGCATAGCATAAGTCCAACTCCATCCTAACAAGAGGTTGTAGTCGAGGGGAGCATCGACTACCTCTACTTCGACACACACGGTCTTCCTGCCTAACTGCACGGGGAAAGAAGGAATGATGTCATGTGGTCGGAATGAACGACTGTCGAAAGCAGTGAGGAGAGTAGGTGAGGGAGACAAAACGGGTTGGCCAATGGCCTTCCAACATGCCAATGACATAACGCATGTTGAGGCACCCTCGTCGACCACCGTGCAGAAGATATTCCAAGTAAAAATTTTTGTGGGGTAAGCCACTACTATCTGAAATGCTACATGGTAAGGCAGATGAGGTTTTAAGTCAGTTGTATCTAACATGATGGTACCCGGATTACAAGTCTCAGTAGAGACCAAAGCGGTTAACAAGGCTTTCCTCTGAGTAGGGCCACTTTGGAGGACCTTTAAAGTAGACATCGCACAAGGGGTTTGTGATAAATCTTCCACCACAAAGTAGTTCTAGGTGGCCCTTGCGTTTGGGTTATGAGAAGTTTTTTTAAATGCACCTTTTGGAATGCATGTCATTGTTTCTCCCAACGTCTTCTCAATCTATAGAGGAAGAGATGGGAGATCAGCTTCTTTACCCTTCTCAAAAGTGCTTGGTTTACTATAATCATGTGCTCTAGTTGATATGAAAGAATCACCCCTAACCATATATACATTCGGGGATGCAGGGTTGTTCAGAGGCGGGCAAGTTTCTTGGCCACCCCCTTCCATGCTTCCGGAGGCTTGAGTTAGATTTTTCCCATGTTGAAATGGAATAGTCAACACTGCCTGTTGTTGCTATGTGAAAAACTTTTGGGCCTCTACAAGTCGAGGACAAAGATGGGTTGGGTGGTCTTCCGCACACAAGTTGCATGGATACCTCACCTTTCATTTTTTAGTGTTGTCCCAACCATTATCGTTGGGTTTTTTATCCCCCTTACCCTTCTTTCATTGTTTTTTCTTCCCTTCAGGCTGTTGGGTGGCCTTTGGGTTAGTCGACTACACTGTGTGTACTTCCAACGTTTTGGTAGGGGGAGTAGCCAAAGAAGTAGTTTGGCTGGCCACTGTGTGTTGTATGGACAACTACTGCAACTGATTTATCAATTGCTCAATGGGCTTGGTTTGTGCTGAACCAACAATACCATCACCATGTGGTCCATCTCTCTGTCTAGTTTTATCCAGTATTGAATGTGGTGCATCTGACAAGATGTTGTATAATAAACCAGACTGAGAATAGATGAGCTCAAACTACTGATCCCTCATGATGGCATCTTCTTCAAGGAAAAATCCTAACATCGCAATGTATTTGGATAATTGTGGGACCAAAGACTTAAGGAACCACTCAAGCAGGAATGTTGGTGGGACTGGTACCTTGATTAAACTCTTTCAGCGTCTCCATTCTCAGATGTTATCAGAGATATGGTCTGTTGTTGTCTGTTCGAAATTGGCGAGCAACTCTATGCTAGCATCGTATCTCATAGGTAACTGGAAATGGTTAGGGAAAGCCATCGCCAGTTCACCAAAAGAAGAGTATCTTGAGCGATCGAACTCAATGTACCATTTCGCGACACTCCCAATGAGAGTACGTTGAAACAATCACAACTGTATGGAGTCATCTTTCAATGAGTTAGATGAGCACCAAAGATGAAAGGTAGTCACATGATCTCCTAGATCTTCATTAGGCTTGGCTTCGAACTTTGGAATGTCCGAAGGCAACTTCGTTGACATAAGAGGACAACGCAGATCGTGACAAATAGGGTCATTCAACAACCTTGTCAAATCTGGCGAGTGTAAAGTCGCCAGGAATGGTAGTTTGGGTTGCTGTTGATAACCTGGGAAAAAGGGTCCTGGAGTTTGACTAGCACTAGGTTTCCAGGAAAAGTTTGGCTGTTGGCCCGGATTCTGGTAAAAACCATGGCCCTGACTAGCGTAAGGATTTTTCATATGCGGAGACATCATCAACTGATTTCCCAAATAGGACATAGATTGTTGGGCATGCATTGTATTCGAAGGACTTTGGGAAGGATTATCCCATGTCGGTCCCGTGGGGATAGGCATAGTAGTTTGTTTGGGGTTCCATTGATTGTGGAAAGAATTACCCCAGATTGGCATTCCGGAGGAGGGAACAGATTCTTGCCCTGAATTCCAAGGTCCTACTAGGTTTTCCCCCTGTGCAGGAATAGTACCCTGCACAGGAGTAGATTGTCCAAAAATGGGGTTGCCCCCAGTCGGGAAAGTGGCTAATGAGAAGGTGTTGTTACCAAATGTTGTGTTCCAAGAAAATAGTGTCAAACCTACCGACATACTATGCGAAGGTGGTCCTTAAATCCCCGCTGCAAATAAACTATTGTGTGTAGGTTGCCCGGTGGATTGTTGATGCGAGCCACTGAGTGAAGGGGACGAAGGAGGGATATGACCTCCTCCATAAGGAAAAGCGTTAAAAGGGACAGGAGTTCCCCCCATGTGACCTTGTAGAGGAGCGTTAGAGCTCCCTACCCCCATACCCAAAGTCTGTAAAGTGGAGTAGGAAAGTACAGGACTTGTACCCGAACTAGGCATCCCATATGAGAACAGAGGGTCTGTCGCACTAAGTGTGAAAGGGGTTATGGTCACCGCCAAAGACGGGTTCAGACCACTGTGCGAAGTATTTGTGGTCAAGACCATGGTGGCTCGGACCGACGATAGTGGAGGAGATGAAATCTCTCCTGTGGTGACAACCGTGGTGGGAATTGAAGAATTCCCAGAAGGAGTAACATCATTTGTTTCCATTGTTGTGTGTGACACTATCTGGCACTCGTAAAACTGAGTTGGTACAATGAAAGGTTCCAAGAAATCAGTGGTTGGGGTTTCAACCGGGCCAAGAGCGGTTTCTTCTAGGTCCAAAATGGTCGATTCCTCCGGGGTATGTTCGGGAACAATGGTTTGTAACCCAGTCACTTCAAAAGACCCTTGTTGGTCTAGCTTTCACCTTAATGGTGGCGGGGGTGGCTCCAGTGTAACCGGCGGCAGGCTAAGAAGCCTTCGTGACCGGCGAAGCTCAGGATCCTGCACTATGTGAGAAGATCCACAACACTCTAAGGTAGTCTAAACCCTCAAAAGTAACACACACTACAAAAGTCCCTAGAAGATAAGACAAGCAAACACTAAATTAATTGGAAGAACAGTTACAACAACCAACACTAGAGCAACTTACCGGTGAAAGTGAAAATCGAACACGGAAGCACCCTCAGGGTATAGTCTGCAAAGCGTGGCCCGATGTCTGTACTAGGTACCAAGGTATACCCCCACAATCACCTGTGTATTTCCTTGAAAATATTGGAAGCTAGGTTGCCAGCCCGTGAACAATCACTAGGAGGGTACAGTCGAAAGTCGGGTAGACCACAATGAGCAGGGTATCGAGCCTGAAACCTATCAAGGGTATCGAGAGAAAATTTTCTGAAATACAACTGAGGACCTCGAACAGATTCGAGACCCATGAAGCCCCGTGGAAAATGCAAACGACGGAATCCCAAAACAAGCCCTCTATATGTGTTCTCCACTACGATTGGTCCAACTTTGGAGGGGTTATCTCTGCTACATTTCCACATGCGACCTCATGTTTATCCCCTGTGTTAGAGGGGGGGCCCAGATAACTTTCACGACACTGGACTTAGACACTCCCTATCTCATACTCCAATGTTTGATTTTAAATGGCCTTGAAGAGTTTACTCTCCAACCTAATCCAAAGCCCTAGTCTTGAACTAGTTTCTGAACCCTATAAACATAAAAGTTTAGTAGATTTTAAATTTAGCGTTAATTTTATGGATTTGTCTTACATCAAGGGGTATGAGGGTGAAAATGATGATGTGTAAAAGACGAAAGCAAAAAAAGAATGAGAAAGCTGGAAACAAAACTTTTACTGAATGCAAAATTTCAACAACTTTTCAAAAGAAATATTTTTTAATTTTTCTAAAATTTTGGATAGCAAACTCAAAAGAAGTTTCACTTGACTACAAGCTACTTATGCTCTAAGTAAACTTCAAAAACTTATGAAATAAAATACTTTTCCCCGGCTAATGATGCATAAACACACTCTTCAACCAAATAAGAAAACGAAAGACATTTTTTTTTATTTAAATGCTAGTAAAGAAAGAAAGGAAAAATAACGACAAGTAAAAAACCAAGAAAAACAATTATGGCCTAAATCGCAGATCGCAAAGAATTAGGTCAAAAATCACACACTAGAAATTAAAAAACAATGACTCTCACACTTGTCTAAAAACCTTAAAAAAAATATATTTTTTTATTCTTATGACAACTTTTTAACTGAGAAAAAGCAGGCTAAGGGTAAGATGAATCCTAAGCTACTGACTGCTCACACAATGATTCAAACACCTAAGAGGAAACATTCTTATCAAGGGAAAGGATGACTTCCTTACCCTCAACAAAAAGTATCATGCACAAGCACGTGACTGTTACTCAAACAGAACGCGTGTGAATGCGCTTTGTATAGAGACAGAGTGGGTGTACATGTGGGTTGACTTTGTATAGGCCGTGTGTATATCTAAACTCTGAGAAAAAATGAAAACAGACAGACCAAACCAGGAAGAGACCACTAAGATTGATAACCAGGATCCCTTGAAGGCTTGGACACTCTTTCTAACAAAAAAACAACTAATGTAAGGAAAAAATGATAAAGCAAAAAAAATCTGAGATATGACTGCTAGAAAACAAGACTCAGAAAAAATTCAAGAAAACCCCCTGAGAATGTGTGATTTTGACAGGGAAGAGGATGATTGCCTCTGAGGTTCTCTAAACTCTACATGTTATTGCTACCTCTACATCTAGCATTCACATGTAGGCTGTAAGAGGGTAGGGAGTGGGTATACGCATGCAGACCTTGTGCAGGCCGCATGTACCTCTGTGGATCCCAAAAAATACAGTCAAGCAAAAGTCAGGGAAAGCTGGTATGGAAAACCAGACTCCCTGCTAGCTCAGACCTTACAAAAACTAAAAAGAAAAGACATGCAAGAAAAACTGGTCTTTAAAACTACCCAAAAACTAAATAAAATTCCAGGAACCCTAAAGAGTCTCCCCAGTATGGTCGCCAATTCTATTGTTGGGGAAAAACACCCTATAGACTAGCAAATAGAGTTCATACTTTGCATGCAGATATGACCGAATAGAAATTACTTTCTACCTTCATCCCTAGATTTAAATCCCCTTTTCTTAGTAAATGCATGGAAAGATCAACCTACCTCATTCTCGGTGTTTGATGTCGATCCTTCATTGTGCTCAATTACTTGTTCACAATACTCCTTCCAAAGATGACCTCCATCCAAGACAAGCAACAACTATGCATGCATACTACTTATATACTAACGGGTTAGAAATCCAAACATATACTGATCAAACTATAAACAGTTCATGAATTGGGATGGGAAAAGCATTCTCTTTATTACTTAGAATGAGTCAACTTACAAAAATTGAGACCAGCCACTACTCCTTGAACTTGATCCTAGGCTCCTCTTCTTCTGTCCTTCAACTGCTTTTCTTTGAATCTCCTTTGGCACAAGGAAAGGATAAAGGGTTGGGACAATGGGAATACGTAAATGGGCAGAGTTTCTTTGCTATATTTTTCCTCTTCCAAATGGGAACCCTACCCTTATTTTATAGGCTAGAAGGAGCTAGGTATTTGGATGAACCCTCGACCATGCATAGCCGGGAGTTTCAGTTAACTCACCCATAGATTTTTGTTCCATTGGCAACTTTCCTTTTTTTCATGCTTTTTTCGGTCCACGCAGGCTGTTTTGGGTCAGCCAGCGTGTACACGCGTGCAGTAATGGATTAGGGTACGTGGGCCTTTATAAAAGAAGATTTTCGAAGAGTTGTTCAGCAGTTCTTTGGCAAAGAAGGGATATGAGTTGGACTGATGCCAGGTAGGCATGTGTGGTGCAATTTAGGGTTATAACATTGAGTGTTACTGCACAGTTATTGTAGCCTCTTAATCATAGGTAGCCCATTTTTTTATTTTAAATTTTCTTTTTTTTACAGTTAACACATTGTGTTTAATAGGTTGATACTAGTTTCAACATGGTAATACAGGACCAACTGATAATCAATCATGACACGCCAAAATCCCAAAATACCAAATGGCTCGTTTACTTCTAGTCAGCTACATGACCTGGATCATCTTCTTGACCAGTTGAAGTGTTGGTGACTGATACTAATCACCACACTAGTGAATACCACTGCCTTGGTTATGAACAAATCTACATGATCTTCAATTCTGTAGATTTCCCTGCGGATGAAGAGAATTTGGGAGTTTAACATAATATCCTAAGAAGCAACATCCATCTAATAGTCATCCAACCACTGATTTTCCCATACAACGAAGCAACGCAATTTTTCCTCAAACAATTTCATAGAACAACAATGACCATTGTGAGAAAACAAGGGAAGCAGGTATCATCCCTGAGAGCTAAAGACATCGGCTCGAGATATCATCTTCCCACTCCCACATGCTCTCTCAATGAACCATTCTTAAAAAGGGTTTGTGAAAGCAAGAAAAGGACCAACTAAGAAAATGAAACATTGGTGGGCCGATGAAGACGAGACCCTCAAACAAGGCCAAAAATTAGTTCCCACTCACAGGCTCATGGCACGCTACAAAATGTTGGTAGCCATGATTTGTCGACTATATGGAGAAGAAAAGAGAAAACATTTTCAGACAGATTGGCTTCCTTTGGAAAAAACCATCATCAAGACAGGTCAAGTATTCAACAGAGAAGACATCCTGACTTTCAACATATGTCTACACATGAAAAATATCCTAGGTATGAAGAAACCTTGTTTTTATATGTCGGCCTACATTATTGATGCCATCTTCTCCTTTGTACAGTTTGTTGACCTGGGGTGGAGTTGAGAACGAAAAAAAAACCCCATCCATGTATACTACTCTTATTTATGGAGCATTAATTACATAAAACACTTTTATGACATATGAAATCTCTTCCTTTCCTTGCTGCTCTCTATTATGTTTGGTTTCCCAATAAACAAAATTTCCTTCGAATCTAGGAATGGGATGAAAGGGGTAGCTAACTAGTTTCTCTATAAATATTATTCATATATCAGGGTGTATGGAACCACTATATCCCCACACCTCTTACCCTACTTTTTCCTAGACCATTTGTTGATGAGAGAGATTTCATACCAAACCATGGGGTTAGAGGTCACTGCACTATTGCAAATTAGTAGAAAAAAACTTTGGCTAGTTTTCTCTATCCATATCGGAAGTTACACTATTTCCAATGGCCAACATGCAAGGAAAGAAGAGGAAGCTATACAATATTTAATCATATTCCTAGGAGATCCCAAAGTCCATGATCCTCATGAGATTTCAATCATCCATGTCAAATCTGTTGGTCTCACCTGTTCCAGTATCCATATCGTCAATTTTGAAGAGGACAAGTTTAAGGGAACCCTATCTTATGATGAAGTCCTGCATCAGTTACCCCATGATGCTACCAAGGGGGAACTTGAACATGAACAAGAAGATATCAATAGGGTAACTCTAAACTAGTTCCATAGATTGCTTCAGTAAGAGAAGAACACTAACATCACCAGAGAGTAGGAGAAAACCGAGAAGGAAGAAAAGATAAAACAAAAAAGACTCCAAGTTGAGTAGGATTATTAGAGGAGGAAATATGAGGAGGTGAAGAGAAGAAAATAACATGAGTGCATGGTGCAATAGGATTTTATCCAAAAGAATAAATAAGAAGAAGCCAAATCCAATAGGTTGGAAATTGAAGCAGAAGCCAAGAGGTTGGCTGATGAAGCAGAAGCCAAGAGATTGGTTGATGAAGCAGAGGAAAAATGATGAAGTTAAAGCTAATAAGAAGGTGGATGAGTTGTTGAATCATAAACAATTACATAATTTAATCCAAACCTCTAACATGTCATTAACACCTATTCTGGGTATTGTGAACATGACCCCTCTAGAATACACCCCCATAAGTACTATTCTAGGAGATTCCTCCTTATCCTCCCAAGCCCTAAATTTTGAGAGCTCTGTAGTAGCCATTGGAGAATACTATTTTGATAACAGGACAAGAAGTATTGAGAAGAGATCAACCAAGAGGAAAAGAGGAGAAGACATGAGGTCAAAATTGTTTGTAGGGACGGTAGTAGAATGGAAAGTAGGGATCGATCCTAAAGAAAACATGGTTCAAGCAACCTCTTCACTCAATGCTTTTGCAGGGATAAATGTCTCATATGTCCTTGAGGTAACCAAATCCCTCATCACTTTCAATAACAAATTCATTTAACTAGAGACATAGCTGAGAGATGTGAAATACAAGATCACCATAGATTTCCAGAAAGCCACAAAGAAATTGGAAGTCTCAATACAAAAAATATGAACAAAAATTTGCAAGCTCAAAGAGACCAGATGAATGCGGAATTCTAGAAGAGGATGAAAATTCAAAGGGACACCCATAACAACGAGTTAGAAGAAGAAAAACAGAAACTCAAGAAAACCATAGAAGAGACTAGGGCATCAACATGTACTGTAGAATTTGTCAAGGCACAAGCATTAGTATTGAGTGAAGAAATCACGACAGGAAATAATGAACTCCTCTATATACTAAATAACATATGGATTTAGAGAGAGGAACAATTCAGGCTACAAAGCACATTGATAGAAAATCAAGAAAGGCATCAGGAAGCAAGCGAAGCCTTGGAGGAAATGGTCAGCTGGAAGGATATGCATAAATATCCACCTACCACACTATCAATATATTCTAAGAGAGAAAAACTTGGATGTCAGATGCTCTTTGACACTTGAAAAACTCTCTTCAAGAGTTCACATATCACCCAAAAGGTAGTAATCGATACTTGTGCGAATCTATGGAATAGTTCAAGCGATCTCGCGAAAGAAGAAGGGATATGGCCAATGCAATCCATCAGTGAAACAACATTTTCCAACACAATAATGGTTGAGTTGGAGGAAAAAAATAAAACCATCCAGATGAACATTTGGAATATGTGTCAATTTGAGAGAGAATCAATTGAATATCACTTTTTGAGACCCATCTGGCTCACCCACAAAATCCAATTCTTTGTCAAGAAGATAACATAGCAGTTATACCAAGAAGTATCCACCAAAGTTTTCAACGGAGAATCAATATTGGAAATATTACAATCAATTAAACTCAAAATCATATTGAGGGACAATTCCCTCTGGAAAGAATATCAAGATGAGGTATAGGAACAGGGAAGCTCATGATTACAAAATTCACAATTTATTCTAGATGTTTCCTTCTTTAGTTATTATAATCTTATTTTTGAATTCGGAATATGAAGAGCCTCTTTTTGTAAAAGTTCCATGATTTAATGATTGAAAATATAATGATGTAAACAATCACTCCTCATTATAAAAGGGAAGACTATCCATTTGAAATGGATTTTCGTTTCAAAATGTAGCAAGACAATATTTTTACTGCAATTTAATTTGAACTCGAAGACATTTTTTTTGGAGATTATCGTGTCGATATGTATGAATCTGGTTATTCAATTTATGAATGTCTATTATTGTAGCATGTGAATTTTGGTTTACGAATTATTTATGAATTAATGATTTCATTATTTACAGTTACCATGGTTTTCAAAGAAAGTACAATGATAATATGATGTAGTTAACTAATCAATTACTTAATTGTAACTAGTCATGTAGTTGAACTTTCATGTTACATGTATTATGAATTTCTTCTATGCAAGTAATATAAATATTTCAATGTATTCATCCTTGTTAGTTTTCTCCATATCAGGATAGTTTATCTTAGAATTAAATAGAGACTGCATCTTAGAACTGTAATCATTCATCTTAGCTTAGAATTAATTGTTAGAATATTAAATATGTGTGCTCGTTTTACCATTGACAATACCCTTGTCACCCAACCATAGGTCGAAGCCACCCTCCAAGCACCTTAACCTTGACAGAGAATCATTCCTACACACAAGACTGGGCACTGCAATGTGCACAAGACTGGGCACTGCAATTCTGAGACTTCCTGCCAGAATGAGAACTGGCCTCCTGTATTTATACTAATTCTGGTTAACTGCATGGGCCAACTTCTCATTCTAGGCATCTGTCTGTTCAGTATATATTATTATTTATGGCCGACTTCTTCTCTTGGAGGCTAATAACCTAATATAAATTATCTTCTTGAGCCGACAAGTCTTCTAGGGTTATTAGCCAACTCATTAGGGTTTCTTCTTGCTTCTTGGAGTATTCTATCCTTGTCAGGTTTACACGTAGAGGTAAATACCTCTCGCAGCTACCATAATATCAACACTCCCTCTTATCTAGGGAGGTATTAGAGGTAATGGTCTTGATCACAAAACATACCATTCACCCGGTAGCAACAACATAGTTATATAGACTAGATCATGACTAGATCATGAGCACCATCATCAACATCAACTAGATCATCTCTCGAAATCATACTCTATCTGAGTAATCAGACATGATTCTCACTCCACAGAGTGATACAAGAGCCATTCTTCTAATCTAGAAGAGTAAATGTTCTGAACCTTTTTCTGTCTGGAAAATCTATGTTCATCATTCATCTGGATGATAATTATTTCCAATAAATTGTTGATAGTCTTCAAGGCAATCAGAACAAAATAGAACACAACTGTGTCTATCCACAGTAGTACATAACTACAATCCAATGGTACACTACCACACCAAGTGACACACAAGTACTTGATTAGCGATGTATAGTCACAAATAGTGGAACACATCCACCACAATAGTATACATCTACTGTCATACAGTCTTCATAACAATCATCTGATACCAACCTGCACATAAACAATGTTATGATATAAACTGAATCATCTAGGCCAATCTTTCACTCACATCTATGAGATATTAAAGAATATCTTCCCTCAGAGTAGAACAATGAGATATCTGGACTATTCTTCTCAAGCAAGGAAGAATAAATGTCCTATCTTCTGAACCTAGACCATTCCCCACCCTAGGCCATTCTTCCTACACTAATCAAAGTGCACCCTGGAGAGAATGTATAAACCCTAAGGAATGCCTGACCCTGATTACTGACCCTGGAACATTCCCCACCCTGGTCCATTCCTCCTACACTAATCAATGTGCACCCTGGAGAGAATGTATAAATTCTAAGGAATGATTGTTCAAACCATTTCCTCTATTAACCACAAGAGGAAAAGACTGTCATGTATCAACCTCCAAAATGGACCATTCCTCATGTTAACCACAATGAGAAATTGTTGTCTGGCGAGGCGGACCAGTCTTCTTGAGTAACCCTCAAGAAGAGAGACTTCCCTAGACCACTCCCCATGTTAACCACAATGGGAAGTCATTGCCTATGATACATCAGTAATCTGGACCATTTCCCATGTTAACCACAATGGGAAATCGATGTCCATCAGAAATCTCAATCCACTTTCTGAACAGGAAAGCATCTATCCAAGATGGACTATTTTTCAATCTTGAAAATGAATGTCCTCAATAATATTTTCAGTGCTCCCTCCCAACCTG
This sequence comes from Picea engelmannii, assembly GCA_009831015.1. Lineage (NCBI taxonomy): Eukaryota > Viridiplantae > Streptophyta > Pinopsida > Pinales > Pinaceae > Picea > Picea engelmannii. The sequence goes on along the minus strand of ML799923.1, from coordinate 161,575 downwards.
GGAGTCATCTCTTCCTTTTTCAGTAAGGAAGTCGTCTCCATGAGCTCCATATTGAGTACGCAAACTCTTTCATCTTGAATAGAATCTTTACCAAAATGTTTTATTACCTTCTCACATGTGGAGATATGTATTGGAGAACCACTTTCTCCTTTCTGGACTTCATCATGGATAATGTAATGCTTGATTTTAAATGTACTTTATTCTGGAACACTGATTTTCTGTGAAGGCGTCATGTAGCTCTGAACAATAGAGTATATCATTGTTGGAAAAACTGGAACATATCCATGTGGCACTTCTTATGTCATCATGAGATATGATCTATTGAGTAATAATCTTGATGTTATAGGAAATCTTCACCACACTTCTATTGTGCACTGGAGGTTCTCCACCAAGTTATCTTCTTCTATCTGCATACAAGGGTCTCTTTCTGGTATGCCTCAAAGTCTTGAGATTTCTCTTCATACGCTCTTTATTCAATTTCTCTGGAGAACATTCTTTGCATTCATCTGATGTAGAACTCCAACTCATGGATGTTGTGGATGATATAATGACTCATGTAGAGATAAGTCTAGTTTACTGGAACAAGTAATCATCATAGTATTCTCCCTCCATCTGGGAGAACCTCTAGTTTTGGATCTCGCAATGCTTTCATTCATAAGTCTTCCATACACTGTTCTTCATCACGACTTTCAGTTCCTCTGCTTGATTGATTTTATTGAGTTTATGTCAGGCTGACAATCTTTGGATTATTGATACAATGAGTGGTTGTTCTGGGTTCTCTTTCTTTCTTGGAATCTTCATGTGTTTATTTAGTTCTCAGGTCCATGGAATTTCTTATAGATTCCATGCCCTAAAGATTCCATCATAGGATCATGGATGTCTATGGAAAACTAGGGATACTTTAAGGCTTCTCTTTGAAGAATATGTATTGTCTTTCATGGCTGCTATCATGGATATATACTTCATCATATTCAATGGGTCATAGGATTATCTCCCTCCTAATCCTTGCTTCATGTATGAGTGCATATAATTGGCTCACTCCGTCTAATAGAGTCCAGGCTTCCATTTTCATCCTTATTGTCTTCTGCAATATATAATTGGCTCTCTTGTCTTCTACAAAACATCATAAGTCTTTTTCCAATTTCCTCTCAATTGTTGACTTCTTTCTGTCTTTGCTTCTTCTAAGCCTCTTCATGATTGATTCGGCTTATCTTGCAATAGCTTCCACATGATTTTTATTTCATCCTTTCATGTGTATTATCTAATGATATCCATTCTTATCTTGTTGTTCTTCCATAGGTATAGTTCTTCTTGGAACACATTATCTTCCAAGAGATAGATATACAAGATATGTACATAGATGATGCAAACAAGATATGTACAAGAAATAAGAAGAGTTTTGTTACCTTTAGAAGAAGAAGTCTCTTCCATCCTTCTTAGTCTTATTTGTAGGTTCCTTTTCTTAGGCAACTGATGCTTCATGTTTCTCCTTCCTTTTCTTTAGCTCAGGAAAATTATTCTTGTAGTGACCATACTTTCGACAGTTGAAGCATTGTACTTTTGAAATGTCTTTCTCTTGATTTAGCTTCCTCCTTGAACCAAACTTCCTTTTGTTCCTGAAGTTCTTGAATATTGTTGTGAAGGCTTGATCATCGTACTTCTTTTGGGGTTTCTCTTTTGCATTGATCCTGGATTATTCTTGAGCATAGCAAGTCCAAAGTTCTTCAAATGTCGGATACTCCTTCCTTGTGCTCATGGTTGCAGAAAATGCATCGCACGTCTTGGGAAGACCATTGAATACTATGTTTACCAACTCCTTCTCTGAGATGATCTCTTTAATAGCCTGTAGTTGATATCTTAAGTGATAAATTCTCACAAAGTATGATGTTATGTTGTCATCATCATTCATCTTCATGTCACGGAGCTCATTCTTCAGACTCATTACTTGTCCAAAGTTTCTGACTGAGAAGAGGTTTGTTAGGGCATCATACATCTTCTTAGATGAGTCAAGATGGGAGATTTAGGGTATCAATTGGTATTTTATGGATTCCACTATGATACTCATAGCATTAATGTCATCGTCTTTGAACTTCTCCATAGCTGCAACATTTTGTGGTTCCTTCTCTTTCGATTCTTCAAACTTTGTTTTCACGATATTTCCTTTCACTATATCCAACACTTTATTCTTGGCAAGGATGAGGTTAATCCTTGTCTTCCACACTCTGAAGTTATAGGCTCCATCTAACTTGTTCTCTCACTTCATAGAATAAGTCATGGCTTCTTTGACTTGGTCAAACCCTAGATTTGACCAAAAAAACAAACTTCACGTCTTGGCTTGCTGAGAGTATCAGGATATGTGCTAGGCTAGAGCGCACTGATTTATCTGGAGATTAGGTCAATCCATTCACTTAAGGTGCCTCAACAAGAGGATTAGGGTTTCTACAACTTCTCTTGCTAGTAACCCTAGTGGTAGTGTCTTGGAAGTTGCTTATGTTAGTAACCCTAGTGATAGTTCCTCAACGATCTTAATATCCTAGCGGCTATGTTTCCTTCCAGCATTTAGACTGAATGAAGGAGGTGTGGGCCCATAACATGTTAGAATATGAAATATGTGTGCTCATTTTACCATTGACAATACCCTTGTCACCCAACCATAGGCCGAAGCCACCCTACAAGCACCTTAACCTTGACAGATAATCATTCTGGAAGCAAAACCTAGGCTAGATAGCCAAACAAAGGGTAGTGCACCTTTCCCCAAGGATAGTGCACCAACAAGAGTTGATCATATAGTCCAAACCCTAGCCAAGAGATAGTCCAAGCCAAACGTGATCTGCTAGCTGTAGCAGCTGCAATGGAAGATCTCCTCAAACCCGCGCACAAGACTGGGCACTGCAATTCTAAGACTTCCTACCAGAATGAGAACTGGCCTCTTGTATTTATACTAATTCTGGCTAACTGCCTGGGCCAACTTCTCATTCTGGGCATCTGTCTGTTCAGTATATATTATTATTTATGGCTGAATTCTTCTCTTGGAGGCTAATAACCCAATATAAATTATCTTCTTGAGCCGACAAGTCTTCTAGGGTTATTAGCCAACTCATTAGGGTTTCTTCTTGCTTCCTGAAGTATTCTATCCTTGTCAGGTTTACACGTGGAGGTAAATACCTCCCGCAACTACCATAATATCAACATTAATTAGTTATAATTTCTATTTTTAATTCATTTGAGAACCTTCGATTATTAGATTCATATTTAGTTAGCATATTAGATAGATCAATAACCAAGACAAAATCTGGTCAAAAATACTATTCCAAAGGACAGTGGGTCTAATTGGGACCTGTCATCAGGCGTTTTCCCTCATCTGATTGAACAGGTCATTCTGGAACATCAACGAAAATGGCGCTAGAAGGAGGGCCATAGAATTGAATCGCTGCAAATAGAAGCTCAAACCCTTCTTATTCTGTCCCCCAAGAAAAAGTTTCCACGTCAAGTTATTCCCATTGAATTCTCTCTGAACACATTTTCCTTCCATCGAAGTATGTTGTGAACACATCGGCCCAGGTTGGCACTCACCGCACTTCCACTCATCCCAAACCTTCCTTTTATTCCCCACAAATTTGTGTCCTAACCATATTCAAGATTGACACCATGGTCAGACACTCCACTGAACCAACCAACTATGCCCTGACTAGACAACTTAGAAGGTAGACCGAATAGATACCTTTACATTACTCGTGTCCCACACTCGACCCCCTAAGTATCCTTTTAAGGGATGGGGTGTAAATTTTCCACTTTCCTACAATTTCTCTGAGTTCCTTGAATAAGGGAACCACTTCCTTGTTATCTCCGAGATATTTCCAATGACTATAAAATCATATAGAATTGAGTTGTGAGTCAAATTTTATGGAACTTCTCTAGGTATCGTTGTTCAAAGGCCACGTGACATCCATGTGGCTCCACTTCATTCATACCATCCTACATGAAACCAACACACCCTCGGTCATCATCCTCTAGCAATGACATGGAAACTGGAGGAGCGGTTGTAGGGGAATATCTCCCATTCCTTTATGGGTAATAGGCCTTTGTCCCATTCAATATTCTTGTATAGGTCTACAAACTTACATGGAGTTTTGAATTTTGAAGGATTGTTTCCACTCCAAAATCTATGGTGGAGATGTTATCCACCCTTAAATATAACGACTAAGATTCATCCATACTCAACCCATGGTTTAGACTTGGCAAGGGCCCCACACTAAATTTGTGTCCAATCCCACAATGCAACATGGAACAATCTAGGCATGCCACATTATTATGGCATATGTGCCTTGTCTAGCCGAGGTTGGATGCCGCACTCAGGGATTTTGAGACTTTTGTGCTTTGGTTCTTAATGCACCATCCTTTATCATTGCATCTCTCAGAGTCCTAGATTCCTGTATTTTGAAAGTTCTAGAACTCTCACAACATACTCTGATCTTCAACACTTCTATGTTTGGCTTGTGTACCAACATGTCAATTCTCCCAGAGACCCGAAGTCTTAGAGTTCTGAAGTTTCGGACTCTCGAAGTAATACTTCACCGAAGTACATACGTTGTCCTTACACTATTTGATTGAACAGATGGGAAGGGTTTGTAACGTATCCTTATATCAACGACTCACATTTCTCTCGAATTATTCCCCCCAATCTAATGTTTGGTGGGATTTCTCCATTTCGGGACTTCGTGCCCCTTACAATTCCTAACCCTTCAATTCCCTGAAGGATTACCTACCAAAATGGTCATGAAGTGGGGATGAATCCTTGATGTTGGTTATTAGTACCACTTACCATATCCTTCCACTATGCTCTATCTGAAGGTTGAGAAAGTTCCCAAAGGATCCTTAGATAAACGACTTGCGTTAATTCGTGACTTCGACGTTTGGAGATTCCAACCATTTCAAACTCTTTCACACCCGGAGTGGGTGAACGCCGAATTCATTGTAGCTTATATCCAATGGTTAGGAAGGATCTCGAAGATCCTTAGATCTATGGCTCATGTGACTTCACAACTGAAGAGTTGGTCAAGGTTTAATGATAAAGTGGATCCCATGGCAACAGATAGGAAATCACGATTTGTCGGACAACCATCTAGTCACCATTTCGATCGGTTTCCTTTAGTGAAATTTGGAGTCTTGTGAAGTTCTAACATATTGTAGCTCCATACCTCCAAAGTACCAAATCTAAGAAGGCTTATCTCCCTTTGAGTGTAGCACTAGGTTCCAGGGTCCTAGTCATATGGGGTTTTGATGGAGTTTTGACAAGCCCCAAAGGGTTATACTCTTAAATATTACACAATATTTGGTTAATTATATGGACTCAAGCCTGAGGTCACTTGGACAAGAAAATGGTTTTAAGGAATMTCCTTCCATTCACAAAAAWTGAATTCTATATTGGAAAAGGAAATTCGAGGGGATCGACGAGACCTRAACAGTGTTATAGAGTTTKTCCCAAATCTATATTTGTGAAATTTATCCTTGAGTAATCCCTTTGAGGATTCTATAACCAACACAAAGGACAAATCCTTATTCCCCAAATTCATTTACAAACCCATTACTGACAGTTTTCCTTTTCTAGACAAAAGTAAGAAGAAAACCATTGACATGAGATAATATTCAAACTCTACTTCAAAATATTGATTCGGCCAGACCCAAGAGTCACAATTATCTAACATCCAAAAAATATAGAATATTGTGCCATCATCTAGCTCAAATTATCTCATACTATAACAAGTCAAGACAATATAACATTCAGAGTCACACTTATCTGAAATTGGAATTTAGTTTCCATCTGACTGTGGGTGTTCACCTTTCCACCCAACTGTAGGCTCAGATGCATTCACTCTTACCACTCTAGCCACCCCCGTTCCAATCCATGATACCACTAGGGAGTTCTCTCTCTTTTCCTCGGGTCTTCGACAAGATCCTGGAGGTCACTCTATTTCTTAGAGGAAGATAGCAGTCTAGTTTTCTATCCACCATGGAAGTGAGACTGTCATGATCGCTCACTCAATCACACAACTCTATTTATTAACTTGATTAGAAAATATTGTCTGGTTTCTCTTCTGACCAGAACATATTAGTTTTTCAGTTCTTCTCTAGAACCAAATATCCTCGTGTGTTTTTCTTCTTTCTGAATGGTCTCCAAACCCCTTCATGTCTCCTCTCCCCCCAGGAATTTTTTGGACCTATCCTCTTTCTTCTGCCAGAAGGAACTCGAGTCAATCTATGCCTGCAGAAAGAATGCAATATGTCTTACTTCGGGATGAAAATTTTATGTCTTCTCAGCCAGGCCCTCCATAGTTCCATTCATTAGGGTGGTTGGTTTTTCAGCCACTAGTCCTTTTCTCATTAACTAATCTTTCCTTGGGATCAGGGTGAGGATTATTATTCCATATAAAATATTTCAGCAAATAGGATTGGGTCATATTGGCATGATGAACTCTCTCTACATGTTTCCTCACTCTTTCCTCTAGTGGTATCATGGCTAGTACTTCAAGGCTTCACCCCCAAAGTCAGTCATTGGAAATCTAAAAAATAATACATTTACATTGTTCACATGTCATGGCATGGTAATCATAAGTAGTGATTAATTACAATCTACGGGAAACAGGGGTATTACAATCCCCTCCCCCTTCAAAGGAACACCATCCTCAATGTTATTTCTCAATAACACCCGTCATTCCTTTTCCATTTAGTTGATTCAACATTACCTTGTTCTTTTCCCTCATAGTCTAGTCCTTTTCCATATCCTCAACATTCATCGTATGCCTACAAAATTTCGAGAAACATGTCAATTCATAATGTTGTGCACAACCATTTTATTAATGTTCATAATTTAAGAGGAAATTTCATAATCCAAAAAAATACTTATCTATGTGGTTGATAGATCTACATCCATATGGTTGTCTCATTAACTTGGCTCATGGTTTTCTTTGACATTCTCATTACATGCATGATCCCAACCAATAATTTACAAGAATTATAAAAGTCTCCTCTTCCTTGTGGTTACTCACCTTCCAGGCCCAAGCTCAGGCATCCCCTTCTCTATTATAGAGTTCATTGGGTGATCCATCTTTCATTTCGAAGGATTTCTCGCACAAGAACAGTTTTTAGAGACTTCATCGAGTTTACTGTTGAGGCATCCCTCTAACTATCTATGTCAAGGAATCCCTCTAGCTTGTGTTACCACAACACAACATATTCTAGGCGATCATTGCTCACCCGAGGGTTCCCATGTCTCACCAACATCTTTTTTCATACTTTCTAGATTGACAGCCATTCTTTGTCCCTCCAGGATAGACTTCTCATCTCACCTATATCACATGCATATAGTAACTATGAGATGTTATCATCAATTTCAATTCAGATTTTTCTTGCAAATTTGTCAACCACTGATTTCCATTTTTCATATTTAATTTTCAGATCTGTTCCACACAGGAACCAGATTCCAAAGTATGATATTTCCCTTTTGATATTGGTTTGGCTCAGTAGGCATTGGTCTTCCTTATGGGCTTACTTATGCTCCCATATCAAAGACCCTTCCTCCTGTAACTCCATATTCACATAGCCAAACAAGTTTTTAGTTCTAATGCACATTATATATTCAAAATTGTGCATACTAACAATAAAATTATTTTCATCTATTCAATGGTACAAATAAAAATGAAATATCATTATTTACGCCTGCATCATTTAATCATACCAAATTTTCAAAATGAAAATGAAAATATCAAATGGATTTAATCAATGGGCCAATGTTCATGGCCACATTCATACCCAATGCACCCTTGCAATGGTTTCAAGTTTTCCACACTTTATGACAAGAACTTTTACATGGTGTGTTGGAGCTCAACCAACATCTTCACCATAAGGCTTATTCATTCTCGTTCATTATTGCAACAAAAATACGCTTCCTTCTATAAACTGATCATGTCCTCAATTTAACATATTATAATATGAAACCCAAGTTGCATATGGTTGCATCTAAACACTTTTTTCCTTACTGGTAACTAGTGGTCCCAATACTAATGCCCACTCACTTCCTTTCTTTAACACCTTTACAATTCAGGTAGAGTATTGGAAGGTCATCCTTCCTTAATTGGAAATCTATTGTCTTCCCTCTTATGTAAGCATGCATTTCCTCAATGCATTCAATTTAGTGTGTTTCCTATGAGCACTTTTGTTCCCAATCACTCTTGATTGGTCAATGTACCCATGACACTACTTATTCATGAATTTTCTTGCAATGATTCTAAATCATTTTGATTTCTATAGTTTCATACCTCTATCATTCAGGATATCTTCTTTATTGAATCATACCCTTCTTCGGTATCAATGGCATAACAACCACTCAAAATTATCTTCATACCATTTAGATAATAAAATAATTCAGAGGGGACTCTTACCAAATCCCTTCATACCTTATGCAACATAGGAATGTACACTTTTATACCTTTTATGGATGCCAACAACCTCTTTGATATTACCTCATCAATGGTTCTTTATGGACACTTTTAAAGTCCCTTCAACAATTTTCAACAACAACCTGCTCGTATCCATCCTCTACTTGAGGTTGTCCATCACTGGTAATTGTCTTTCCCAACATCTACAATTTATTTCTGCATCAATAAATCAACCTCTTGTACCATAGAAATACAATAATCAACAAGAAAGGAGTCAATGAACTCTTCCTTTGTCCAAATCCTTCTACAAAATTGTGGATTTTCATTCCAACTGAATTATTTTTCAAGGCCTTGATGCCTTCACTTAACACAGCTAAACCAAGCCTATTCATTCAAACATACTTATTTTGTTATTTTCCTTTTCTAATGCAATCTACTCCCTTCTCTTTTCCTCGAACAGTCTTGGTTAGGTTCACCTTAACCTTTTTGGATAAATCAACATGCTACAACAACAATCTTTTTGTGCACAATGAATTATGAACATGTGCTTCCTGCACTTTACCATTTAGTTATCAAAGTTTCCAATGTTCATTTGTTAGTCTTCCATTCATGCATTATGTTTTAGAATGTAATCTGATATATATATATATATGCTTGCAACCCACTTCTCAATTCTCAACAATCATTAGGGTTGTGACTTTGTTCTCCTGATAAAGTATTTACATAGTTCCTCCATAGGGAACTCCTTCAACATCCTATTAGCTTTTTAGCTCAGGAGGTACTTCACATGTTTGTCTTGTATGTTGAAGTAACCTTGTACTACACTACTAGACACTTGACTTTGGAATGGGATTTTATAACGTTGTGATAAAGTGGTTATTTTATGTAAGTGAATTTTTAATAAACTGTACCTTCTAATATTAAAATGACTTTATCTCATAAAGTGCACTTATGTTATAAAGTGAAAATGTACTTTAATATTTTAAAGTGATTTATTTTGGAGGGAATGAATCAAGTCCCTTGATCTTGTAAATGCAAGATTGGATCTTGGCCATTAGATTTAGGGTTGGAGAAGGTGAAGGGTCACTTTCAGATTATAAGAGAATACCTAGGGTAGTGTTGGCAACCATTTTGCAATTTTATCTTTTCCTTACAAGCTGCCTACACAAGGGTTTCGAACCCTCAATATTCGTTGCAATTCTTTAAACAAAACGACACTATTATCTTTCGCTTTCGCACACCTGCCTTTCGTTTTCATTTTTCACGACTGCAAGTGTGAAAACCTTGAGTTGGAAGTCATGTTGATAGCGTTAAAATCATCTTTGGATTATTACAGATCTTTTTGTTTATGTCGTCATGACTCTTTTACCTCCAACTCACTATTGATCATACATTTAGCAAAACACCAAACCTTTACTCACTTTGCATTTGACTTTTGTTAATATGGTTTCATTTTATAAGGTCGTGATTCAATGATATTCTGGTGTCTTTGATTGAATCCTTGATGCAATGGTGATATGATATTCTATTGTCCTTTGATCAAATTCCTTGGTGCAATGGTTTCATAGAACACATTAATTTTGTGATTAAATCCTTGGTGCAATGTTCGATATAGTGGTTTCTTTCAAATCATACAAATACTATTGTTGATTTAAAATTCGGATCGATTCTTGGTTATGAACACCATGGTTTTCAAATGGTTATTTGATATTTCATTTGGTCAAAATATTTTTGGCTATGCATTTTATGGCCTTCAATGATCATGTGATAATCCATTTGACATTTGGTTTACAATGCTTTGGATTGTGATTTGAATGAAACTATTACCAAGGTGTCGTCGATTGTACATGCCAACATGATAGTTTTGTATGGTTTCAATTTACTCCACCATTGTACCCGCATGCATAAGCATTAACACTCTGCCTTGCATTTCGGCTTGCCTTTGATTGTTTTCGGGAAGCTTTGGGAAAATGGTGTTGTGTCTACCCTGTCAAACCCTCTCATTGATTACCCCATTGATTTTGTGTTTCTATTCATGGGCCCTGTAGTGAAAATTGAACCCCATGGTTTTCAGACTCTGTTATTGTTTGATAGTGCCAGAGAAGACTGCTTAGGCTAACCCCGTAATTGCCTCCCAGAGACACGTTTTTGCGTGAGCGATTCTGGGCAAACGGTGTTGAATCAGATCAAACCCTTGAAAACTTAGAACCAAAATTATCCCATTTACCTTCAACATGAGAAGTTTCCTCAGAAATTGGGTTATTACATAGATATAGCTCGTCCTTTAGAGGTAAAATCTCAGTTTTTCTCTGTGGCTGAAGGGGGTGTTTTGGTCTATTTGCAAGTGTTGAAACATCTGTGACTTCTCCAGGCCTGTGCATTAGCATCCCACAACACCCCTCTCACTCGTCCAGCCATGTGTCTCAGCCTCCCACTGTGAACCCCTGATCAATTCAAAGGATATTCAACCAGTCTGCCAGCAAGTTTTATATCTACAGGACATGTGATTTTTAAAAGAAAAAAATGTGTAAGCAGCTACAACCATCATGATTTGATTTGATTTCATAATGGCTGGTATGATTTTTTTTAATTTTAGCATGATTTTGTCTTTTTTAAATTAGAATAAATGATTTGTTGGCTCAAATCACATCTGATTCTGTTTGTTTTGAATTAGCATGAACGATTTTGTTTTCTTTGAATTAGTAATAAATGATTTGTTTGATAGATCGCATACATTTATGTTACCATTGGATTAATTTAATACGATTTTGTTTGTAAATATGACCAGCTACAGAATTGTGAGATTATGTTAGCTAATCATAAAATTTGAATTTCTGTTGATTTTACAATCAAACACTATCTAAAATTGTTTATTTTTGTCCATCTACAGGTACATACAAATTTCAATAGGAATTGGATCTGCTGTGGCATCTTTGAACATGCTATTTCTTTACACAGTTTTGGATTAGGTTGTTAGTCTTAGGTGGAAATAGAAATCTGGGAGATTGTTCCCATATTTTTTGCAAACAGTTTTGATGATTTCCACAGGGAATGTTTCATCCTGTGGCCTTTATATACTTATTAGTTTTTGTAAACAAGCCATCACTGTTGGGAGAACAGAGACTATGGGATAATGATTATACAGACTCGAATGGAAGTGGATTTGTTGTAGGGATTTAGCTTCAATTTATCTTACTTTTGTTCAAGTTTCTGTGCATTTTAATTTGTAATCAAATTATTGACTACTTTAGATATCAAGATTTGTTACAGGTTGATGCGATATGAATTAAGTTTTATCCATATTTGATGTATCTCGTTTTACTTACAGTAATTACTCTGTTTTAATTTAATGAATAGAAGGTTCATCTTCTTGGTTAAATGAACAGTTATGTACAAATCTTCGCACTAGGATTTATCTAAATGTGATGATCTGTAAACTGTAAAATTGTTGTTGCTATATCTCTTGTTTGTTCTATCATTCGTATTCAAGAGCATCTCTGCTTCCTGTTTACGAGAATCTTTTTGCAAAATCTGGTGCGGGTTTCCCCCATCAAAAAGCTAAATCGAATACTGTGCACAGAACAAATAGGAAGCACTAATTTCAGGTCAGTTTGTTATTTTATTTTAATAGTTTAATTGATATAAGCATTCACTGTATTTTAGACAAATATATAATACAAATTGTTATTTTATTGCTCAGCTTAGATAGTTGTCATTTTATTTCTTTCTCATAAAAATTATAAAAATAAAAAAAAATAGCTTCGCTGTCAATTTATACATGATTTTCGCAGGTTTTCGATTAAAAATTTGCAATCTGTGAATACTGTACATATCATAGAAATATAATTGTATTGATAGCTGAAAATTTAATAAGTAGAATTAGTGTTTTATAATATTAGTTAGTAAACTGTATGTATATTTTAGATTTGTATATAGTTTGCAGAAGTTGTTTTTCACTTAGATTAGTTTCTTTAGCTTAGTTTTTTTTACTTTCCTAAGACTTAGATCGGCCAACGGAGCTGCTAAACCCGTCGGAGTGGATCAATCCAAACATCTTGGGTTATTTAGACAACCCCGGACCGGATCCACTCCTCCAATTGACGAGCGATCAATTTCGCCCGTCAACAAATGGCACTAGAAGGAGGGTCGACTGACAAGCTGGCCTTGTAGGAGCCTTTATTTTAAATGTATTCAATTTCCCCCATGGCTCCCCAAATCACTGTGTTGGAACATGCTTTAAACTTCTCATTACCCAATGTTCCCAATCAGACAGTCTCTCACTTTTCCAAACTCACCTTTGATGGTGGAGGCAATTTATCTGCTAAAGACCACCTTAACAAGTTTTGGTGCAAATGCATCAAACATGACATCTCAGATTTAAGAATTTTATGCAGACTGTTTGCTTTTACTTTCAGAGGCCGGATCAAACATTGGTTTGAATCCTTTCCAGCATGTCACATTTTTTATTGGTTTCAATTTGTAGATGAGTTTCTAGATGCTTTTGAAATTTATGATTTCGATCAATTATGTGAAGAATTTCATACTTCGCTAATCAACGACGATTCATCTTTGGAAGACTTTTTGATAAGAGTTTATCATATCCTCTGTAAATTTAATCTCGATGACATGTCATTTGCATTAAGTCTCTTCTGTGATGCTTGCATCCCTTCCATCCAGTCATATTCAAGCACGAACGAAGAACTAATTGAAAATCCTATCACTCAACTGCAAGAACAATTCTCTTCGCAAGAAGAGAAGAATCCTTCCGACAATGTTGAACAAGCTAGGGAGGTAGAATCTATTGAACAGGTTCTTATTGACAACCAAATTGGTTTTTCCTTTGAATCATTGTATTTTCAGTCTACGACTAGTATGGAAGAAGATTTGATTCTGGCTCAAGGTGAATCATTCTTGTAACTCATGCTCTAATCAAAATTTAAAATCAGTCATTGAAGAACACTTAAGTGACGAAAATCATCTTGAATGTTCTAGTACTCCTATGAAACTGATTAGAGAAGAATATATGCAGCTAGAAGAAGAAACCTTAAACCTTCATCCTCAAAATGCACTTTGTTCACAGGAAAGACTAGATGTTTGTGGGATAAATTTTGAATTATCTATCACACAAAAGGCAAATACAGATGATCATATCATGTTGAGATATTCATCACCAAAACAGAGTAAGGGTTTTAAAGAAGGTGAAGAGAAATCTCTTGAGAATACCATTGTTAATTCAAGAGATTATTTTCATGTGCTTATGTATAATTCCTTTTATTCTTTATATCCTGATCTCTTCCTAGACTCTGTTGGACTTGACACCTTACCTACAACATCCTACTCTTTGCCACCACATTCATATCTTTTCAATATTCAAAATTTTGGTGAAATTAATTCCGAGCATAACATTGATAAAACCGGATTTGACGCTTGTTCACTTTCATCACTCACATGGGAAAAGGACATGTTGCGAGATGATTTTACACAGTTTATTGTTGAAAAAGACAATGCATTATATCTTATGGACATCAAACATTCTAAGTTTCATATTCATTCTGTGCTTAGCTCAAATCTTAATGTTTATACTTCACATTTTGAAATGATCAATCTCATCGAAGGAAACATTCAAACCAATGATCCAATTGATTGCACGAATCCTCCTGTGATGAGTTTCCCATTGATATATTCGTTTCATCAAAGTCATGGTTTGCATCCCCATTTTTGTGATAGGATCTTAGGATGGCTTGAATATTCATATATATAAAAAAATCATAATAAAGATAAATTTGTGCTTGCTTTCTTTTTACCTAGGTATCTTGGAAGTAGGCATGACATATTTCTTGTAGATCCTCCATGTGAAGAAATTAATGAACACTCAGAGAATTGTAAGGAGGATGGGGCATTTCAGCCTTGGCTAATGGTTATTTCATTTCCTCGTAATCTTGATAAGTTTTTCAAAGTTACTTACACTCGCCCATGCCATTATGACCCTTATCACGACAAGATTGCACAATGGATGGAGGATTCATACATCAAGAATATTCCAGGGAATGGTAAGATCATGCTTACTTTGTTTTTAGATGATGATTATGAAGGTAAGTGTGATATGTTTCTGTCATTTGTTGATATATTATCATTCTTATTAGTAATGCTTGATCTTGTTTCCATTGCAGGATTAGAGTTACTCCGATGGCTACATTGGAAACATGACTTCACGTAGTATCTTGATTTATTTAATAGTTAGGGTAGGTTTAGGAATAGGTTTTCCTTTCAGTTGTATTTCTCACTAATTCTCTTTGTAATAATGCAGTCATGAACGCAAGTGGGTGCACCATGAGAACCATAATACAACTATTGTCAGGGAAGTCTCCTTGATCCTTTTCTCTTTACTTCTAGTTGAACATTTATTTTCAAGAACACGGTATCATCATGAAAATATTAAATGGAAAGTAAAGAGATAAATAAATCTGAATCAACCTTGATCCAAGGTACCATGAGTAGGACTGCTTTCCCATCAAACAGGATTTTCCTACTTTCTTTCAGTCTCCCAAGGGATTTGTTGCATGAGGTTTTCAGATGCACCTTCTGTACATATTTTTTTGTTTGGATTTCTTTGCTTTCCAATTTTTCTTCGCTGGTGTGTTTTGTTTCCTTTTATGCTTATCAGTCTTTCTTTTGAAATACACATGCTTTCATTATGAACTGTTCAGACAAAGAAAACAGAAAAAAAATTCCTCTGAAATGACTGTTGAAAGATTGTCTAAACATCAATTATGATATGCTTCTGAAATTTACAGCCATGTTAAAGAAAGCATGTTGTCTGAAAGGAGTTTATTGATTTCATTCTGTAATTGAAGCCTGTTACGATCATCCATTTTCTTCTTACGCTGTCCCTGTTCCTTAAGGGAATAACTCAGAAGATGTCTCCCTACTTTCGAAGGTCGGTTTTGTAAACAAACCATCTCTGAATCTTAATGAAGGACAGTTTAAAACAAAATATTTCAAGGTCTGTAAAAATATGTCTAAAATATCATAATTTTCAGCGTCACCCCACTCAATTATATATCTTTAAAAACCAAATAAATCATTAAAAGAGTTGTGGGACATGCTTGTAAACCCGACGAGATACTGAACAGGTCTGCTGGCAGCAGGTAAATGCGTGCATGATGCCAAGATAACTTTGTCGGAGTACTAAACAGACCTATTGGCAGCGAAGCAATGTCAGGTATATGAAAATTCGCAAATATGGAATCTCTTGACCTTAAAATGTCCTTTATTCTGATCTAGAACTTCCTGGCAAGATACATATATCAGAGTGGGTTAAATGGCAACCCTGTCGAGGCTATGGACGCCTGCTGGTAGCAGTGGCTCTGTCAACAGTATTGGAGATTTTATTCTTAATATCGTGACTCGCTTTTATTAGGACTATTATCAGTTTTCATCTTTTAAAATAACCAGTTGGAATCTTTATGATTGATGACCATGTTTAAACAATTTTCTGGTTGTTTTTGAGTTAGAATTATTCTCATTGTCTTAATCTAGAATTGTTCGTTTGGCAGAGATAACTGCTTCTACCAGTGTGTTGCCATTGTTGGCAGCCATTTTTCAATTTTATCTTTTCCTTACAAGTTGCCTACACAAGGGTTTCGAACCCTCAATATTCGTCGCAATTCTTTAAACGAAACAACACTATTATCTTCCGCTTTCGCACACCTTCCTTTCATTTTCATTTTTCACGACTGCAAGCATGAAAACCTTGAGTTGGAAGTCATGTTGATAGCGTTAAAATAATCTTTGGATTATTACAGATCTTTTTGTTTATGTCGTCATGACTCTTTTACCTCCAACTCACTACTGATCATACATTTATCAAAACACCAAACCTTTACTCACTTTGCATTTGACTTTTGTTAATATGGTTTCATTTTATAAGTTCGTGATGCAATGATATACTAGTGTCTTTGATTGAATCCTTGATGCAATTGTGATATGATATTCTGTTGTCCTTTGATCAAATTCCTTGGTGCAATGGTTTCATAGAACGCATTAATTTTGTGATTAAATCCTTGGTGCAATGTTCGATATAGTGGTTTCTTTCAAATCATATAAATACTATTGTTGATTTAACATTCGGACCAATTCTTGGTTATGAACACCATGGTTTTCAAATGGTTATTTGATATTTCATTTGGTCAAAATCTTTTTGGTTATGCATTTTATGGCTTTCAATGATCATGTGATAATCCATTTGACATTTGGTTTACAATGCTTTGGATTGTGATTTGAATGAAACTATTACCAAGGCGTCGTCGATTGTACATGCCAACATGATAGTTTTGTATGGTTTCAATTTACTCCACCACTGTACCTGCATGCATAAGCATTAATGCTCTGCCTTGCATTTCGGGTTGCCTTTGCTTGTTTTGGGGAAGCTTTGGGAAAATGGTGTTGTGTCTACCCTGTCAAACCCTCTCATTGATTACCCCGTTGATTTTTTGTTTCTAGTCATGGCCCCTGTAGTGCAAATTGAACCCCATGGTGTTCAAACTCTGTTATTGTTTGATAGTGCCAGAGAAGACTGCTTAGGCTAACCCCGTAATTGCCTCCCAGAGACACGTTTTTGCGTGAGCACTTCTGGGCAAACGATGTTGAATCAGATCAAACCCTTGAAAACCCAGAACCGAAATTATCCCCTTTATCTTTATAATGGGTGGTTTCCTTAGAAATTGGGTTATTACAGAGATATAGCTCGTCCTTTAGAGGTAAAATCTCAGTTTTTCTGTGACTTAGAGGAAACATCTGTGACTTCTCCAGGCCTGTGCATTAGCATCCCACAACACCCCTCTCACTCGTCCAGCCATGTGTCTCAACCTCCCACTATGAACCCTTGATCAATTCAAAGGATATTCAACCAGTCTGCCAACAAGTTTTACATCTACAGGACATGTGATTTTTAAAAGAAAAAAACGTGTAAGCAACTACATCCATCATGATTCGATTTGATTTCATAATGGCTGGTATGATTTTGTTTAATTTTAGCATGATTCTGTCTTTTTTAAATTAGAATAAATGATTTGTTAGCTCAAATCACATCTGATTCTGTTTGTTTTGAATTAGCATGAACGATTTTGTTTGCTTTCAATTAGTAATAAAGGATTTTTTTGATAGATCGCATACATTTTTGTTACCATTGGATTAATTTAATACGATTTTGTTTGTAAATATGACCAGCTACGGAATCATGAGATTCTGTTAGCTAGTCATCAAATTGGAATTTCTGCTGATTTTACAATCAAACACTATCTAAAATTGTTTATTTTTGTCCATTTACAGGTACATACGAATTTCAATAGGAATTGGATCTGTTGTGGCATCTTTGAACATGTTGTTTCTTTACACAGTTTTGGATTAGGTTGTTAGTCTTAGGTGGAAATAGAAATCTGGGAGATTGTTCCCATATTTTTTGCAAACAGTTTTGATGATTTCCAAAGGGAATGTTTCATCCTGTGGCCTTTATATACTTATTATTTTTTGTAAACAAGCCATCACTGTTGGGAGAACAGATACTATGGGCTGATGATTATACAGACTTGAATGGAAGTGGATTTGTTGTACTGCTTTAGCTTCAATTTATCTTACTTTTGTTCAAGTTTCTGTGCATTTTAATTTGTAATCAAATTATTGACTACTTTAGATATCAAGATTTGTTACAGGTTGATGCGATATGAATTAAGTTTTGTCCATATTTGATGTATCTCATTTTACATACAGCAATTACTCTGTTTTAATTTAATGAATAGAAGGTTAATATTCTTGGTTAAATGAACAGTTATGTACAAATATTTTCACTGGGATTTATCTAAATGTGATGATCTGTAAACTATAAAATTGTTGTTGCTATATCTCTTATTTGTTCTGTCATTCGTATTCAAGAGCGTCACTACTTCCTATTTACGAGAAGCGTTTTGCAAAATCTGGTGTGGGTTCCCCCCATCAAACAACTAAATTGAATACTGTGCACAGGACAAATAGGAAGCGCTAATTTCAGGTCAGTTTGTTATTTTATTTTAATAGTTTAATTGATATAAGGATTCACTGTATTTTAGACAGATATATAATACAATTTTTTATTTTATTGCTCAACTTAGATAGTTGTCATTTTATTTCTTTCTCATAAAAATTATAAAAATAAAAAACAATAGCTTCGCTGTCAATTTATACATGGTTTTCGCAGGTTTTCGATTAAAAATTTGCAATCTGTGAATACTGTACATATCATAGAAATATAATTGTATTGATAGTTGAACATTTAATAAGTAGAATTAGTGTTTTATAATATTAGTTAGTAAACTGTATGTATATTTTAGATTTGTATATAGTTTGCAGTGGTTGTTTTTCACTTAGATTAGTTTCTTTAGCTTAGTCTTTTTTACTTTCCTAGGACTTAGATCAACCAACGGAGCTGCTAAACCCATCGGAGTGGATCAATCCAAACGGCTTGGGTTATTTAGACAACCCCGGACCGGATCCACTCCTCCAGTTGACGAGCAGTCAATTTCGCCCATCAACAGGTAGTGTGCAATACAATGAACAGAAGAGGATATTGAGAGCTTTCCGAGAGAGATTGAGAAGAGGAAAGTGGGTAGCAAGGAGGGTGCATTTCCCAAGGGATATTGGGAACATTTCCCAAGGAAAATTTATGTGTGTGTGTTGATATTTATTGTTGTTGTTGGAGGCCATACTATACGGATCCGTACAGTCTGTATATCAAGGGAAATATGGGATGGAAATCAAGGCATTGGAGGCATGGATTTCAAGGTTGTTTTCAGAGTTTTTCTTGTTGCAGCAGGGTTGTACAGATCAAATCGTACAACAAATTGTGGCATAGATTTCAAGGTGTTGTTTTTCTAGGTGGGCCATACAACAGTACGAACTTGCCACGTTTTCTAAGGAAGAATTTGCAGGGGAAAATTTGGGTGTTGTAAGTGGA
>ML799923.1:116672-142103 GCA_009831015.1 Picea engelmannii | reverse complement strand
CTATCACTCAACTGCAAGAACAATTCTCTTCGCAAGAAGAGAAGAATCCTTCCGACAATGTTGAACAAGCTAGGGAGGTAGAATCTATTGAACAGGTTCTTATTGACAACCAAATTGGTTTTTCCTTTGAATCATTGTATTTTTAGTCTACGACTAGTATGGAAGAAGATTTGTTTCTGGCTCAAGGTGAATCATTCTTGTAACTCATGCTCTAATCAAAATTTAAAATCAGTCATTGAAGAACACTTAAGTGACGAAAATCGTCTTGAATGTTCTAGTACTCCTATGAAACTGATTAGAGAAGAATATATGCAGCTAGAAGAAGAAACCTTAAACCTTCATCCTCAAAATGCACTTTGTTCACAGGAAAGACTAGATGTTTGTCGGATAAATTTTGAATTATCTATCACACAAAAGGCAAATCCAGATGATCATATCATGTTGATATATTCATCACCAAAACAGAGTAAGGGTTTTAAATAAGGTGAAGAGAAATCTCTTAAGAATACCATTGTTAATTCAAGAAATTCTTTTCATGTGCTTATGTATAATTCCTTTTATTATTTATATCATGATCTCTTCCTAGACTCTGTTGGACTTGACACCTTACCTACAACATCCTACTCTTTTCCGCCACATTCATATCTTTTCAATATTCAAAATTTTGGTGAAATTAATTCCGAGCATAACATTGATAAAACCGGATTTGACGCTTGTTCACTTTCATCACTCACATGGGAAAAGGACATGTTGCAAGATGATTTTACACAGTTTATTGTTGAAAAAGACAATGCATTATATATTATGGACATCAAACATTCTAAGTTTCATATTCGTTCCGTGCTTAGCTCGAATCTTAATGTTTATACTTCACATTTTGAAATGATCAATCTCATCGAAGGAAACATTCAAACCAATGATCCAATTGATTGCATGAATCCTCCTATGATGAGTTTCCCATTGATATATTCGTTTCATCAAAGTCATGGTTTGCATCCCCATTTTTGTGACAGGATCTTAGGATGGCTTGAATATTCATATATATAAAAAAATTCATAATAAAGATAAAGTTGTGCTTGCTTTCTTTTTACCTAAGTATCTTGGAAGTAGGCATGACATATTTCTTGTAGAAACACTCATTAATGAACACTCAGAGAATTGTAAGGAGGATGGGGCATTTCATCCTTGGCTAATGGTTATTTCATTTCCTCATAATCTTGATAATTTTTTCAAACTTACTTACACTCGCCCATGCCATTATGACCCTTATCACGACAAGATTGCACAATGGCTGGAGGATTCATACATCAAGAATATTCCAGGGAATGGTAAGATCATGCTTACTTTGTTTTTAGATGATTATTATGAAGGTAAGTGTGATATGTTTCTGTCATTTGTTGATATATTACCGTTCTTATTAGTAATGCTTGATCTTGTTTCCATTGCATGATTAGAGTTACTCCGATGGCTACATTAGAAAACATGACTTCACGTAGTATCTTGATTTGTTTAATAGTTAGGGTAGGTTTAGGAATAGGTTTTCCTTTCAGTTGTACTTCTCACTAATTCTCTTTGTAATAATGCAGTCATGAACTCAAGTGGGTGCACCACGAGAACCATAATACAACTGTTGTCAGGGAAGTCTCCTTGATCCTTTTCTCTTTACTTCTAGTTGAACATTTATTTTCAAGAACGCAGTATCATCATGAAAATATTAAATGGAAAGTAAAGAGATAAATAAATATGAATCAACCCTGACCCAAGGTACCACGAGTAGGACTGCTTTCCCATCAAACAAGATTTTCCTACTTTCTTTCAGTCTCCCAAGGGATTTGTTGCATGAGGTTTTCAGATGCACCTTCTCTGCATATTTTTTTGTTTGGATTTCTTTGCTTTCCAATTTTTCTTTGCTGGTGTGTTTTGTTTCCTTTTATGCTTATCAGTCTTTCTTTTGAAATACACATGCTTGCATTATGAACTGTTCAGACAAAGAAAATAGAAAAAAAATTCCTCTGAAATCACTGCTGAAAGATTGTCTAAACATCAATTATGATATGCTTTTGAAATTTACAGCCATGTTAAAGAAAGCCTGTTGTTTAAAAGGAGTTTATTGATTTCATTCTGTAATTGAAGCCTGTCATGATCATCCATTTTCTTCTTACGCTGTCCCTGTTCCTTAAGGGAATAACTCAGAAGATGTCTCCCTACTTTCGAAGGTCAGTTTTGTAAACAAACCATCTCTGAATCTTAATGAAGGACAGTTTAAAAAAAAATCTTTCAAGGTCTGTAAAAATATGTCTAAAATATCATAATTTTCAGCGTCACCCCACTCAATTATATATCTTTAAAAACCAAATAAATCATTAAAAGAGTTGTGGGACGTGCTTGTAAACCCGGCGAGATACTGAACAGGTCTGCTGGCAGCAGGTAAATGCATGCATGATGCCAAGATAACTTTGTCGTGGTACTAAACAGACCTGCTGGCAGCGAAGCAATGTCGGGTATATGAAAATTCGCAAATATGGAATTTATTGACCTTAAAATGTCCTTTATTCTGATCTAGAACTTCCTGGCAGGATACAGATATCAGAGTGGGTTAAATGGAAACCCTGTCGAGGCTATGGACGCCTGCTGGAAGCAGTGGCTCTGTCAACAGTATTGGAGATTTTATTCTTAATATCGTGACTCGCTTTTATTAGGACTGTTATCAGTTTTCATCTTTTAAAATAACCCGCTGGAATCTTTATGATTGATGACCATGTTTAAACAATTTTCTGGTTGTTTTTGAGTTAGAATTATTCTCATTGTCTTAATTTGGAATTGTTTGTTTGGCAGAGATAACTTCTTCTACCAGTGTGTCGCCATTGTTGGCAGCCATTTTTCAATTTTATCTTTTCCTTACAAGCTGCCTACACAAGGGTTTCGAACCCTCAATATTCGTCGCAATTCTTTAAACAAAACGACACTATTATCTTTCGCTTTTGCACACCTGCCTTTCATTTTCATTTTTCACGACTGCAAGCATGAAAACCTTGAGTTGGAAGTCATGTTGATAGCGTTAAAATCATCTTTGGATTATTACAGATCTTTTTGTTTATGTCGTCATGACTCTTTTACCTCCAACTCACTATTGATCATACATTTAGCAAAACACCAAACCTTGATGCAATTGTGATATGATATTCTGTTGTCCTTTGATCAAATTCCTTGGTGCAATGGTTTCATAGAACGCATTAATTTTGTGATTAAATCCTTGGTGCAATGTTCGATATAGTGGTTTCTTTCAAATCGTACAAATACTATTGTTGATTTAACATTCAGACCAATTCTTGGTTATGAACACCATGGTTTTCAAATGGTTATTTGATATTTCATTTGGTCAAAATCTTTTTGGTTATGCATTTTATGGCTTTCAATGATCATGTGATAATCCATTTGACATTTGGTTTACAATGATTTGGATTGTGATTTGAATGAAACTATTACCAAGGCGTCGTCGATTGTACATGCCAAAATGATAGTTTTGTATGGTTTCAATTTACTCCACCACTGTACCTGCATGCATAAGCATTAACGCTCTTCCTTGCATTTCGGGTTGCCTTTGCTTGTTTTGGGGAAGCTTTGGGAAAATGGTGTTGTGTCTACCCTGTCAAACCCTCTCACTGATTACCCCGTTGATTTTGTGTTTCTAGTCATGGCCCCTGTAGTGAAAATTGAACCCCATGGTGTTCAAACTCTGTTATTGTTTGATAGTGCCAGAGAAGACTGCTTAGGCTAACCCCGTAATTGCCTCCCAGAGACACGTTTTTGCGTGAGCACGTATGGGAAAACGGTGTTGAATTAGATCAAACCCTTGAAAACCCAGAACCGAAATTAGCCCCTTTACCTTCATCATGGGGGGTTTCCTCAGAAATTGGTTTATTACAGAGATATAGCTCGTCCTTTAGAGGTAAAATCTCAGTTTTTCTCTATGGCTGAAGGGGGCGTTTTGGTCTATTTGCAAGTGTTGAAACATCTGTGACTTCTCCAGGCCTGTGCATTAGCATCCCACAACACCCCTCTCACTCGTCCAACCATGTGTCTCAGCCTCCCACTGTGAACCCTTGATCAATTCAAAGGATATTCAACTAGTCTGCCAACAAGTTTTACATCTACAGGACATGTGATTTTTAAAAGAAAAAAACGTGTAAGAAGCTACAACCATCATGATTCGATTTGATTTCATAATGGCTGGTATGATTTTGTTTAATTTTAGCATGATTCTGTCTTTTTTAAATTAGAATAAATGATTTGTTGGCTCAAATCACATCCGATTATGTTTGTTTTGAATTAGCATGAACGATTTTGTTTGCTTTCAATTAGTAATAAAGGATTTGTTTGATAGATCACATACATTTCTGTTGCCATTGGATTAATTTAATACGATTTTGTTTGTAAATATGACCAGCTACAGAATCGTGAGATTCTGTTATCTAGTCATCAAATTGGAATTTCTGCTGATTTTACAATCAAACACTATCTAAAATTGTTTATTTTTGTCCATTTACAGGTACATACGAATTTCAATAGGAATTGGATCTGTTGTGGCATCTTTGAACATGTTGTTTCTTTACACAGTTTTGGATTAGGTTGTTAGTCTTAGGTGGAAATAGAAATCTGGGAGATTGTTCCCATATTTTTTGCAAACTGTTTTGATGATTTCCACAGGGAATGTTTCATCCTGTGGCCTTTATATACTTATTATTTTTTGTAAACAAGCCATCACTATTGGGAGAACAGAGACTATGGGCTCATGATTATACAGACTTGAATGGAAGTGGATTTGTTGTACAGCTTTAGCTTCAATTTATCTTACTTTTGTTCAAGTTTCTGTGCATTTTAATTTGTAATCAAATTATTGACTACTTTAGATATCAAGATTTGTTACAGGTTGATGCAATATGAATTAAGTTTTGTCCATATTTGATGTATCTCATTTTACATACAAAAATTACTCTGTTTTAATTTAATGAATAGAAGGTTAATATTCTTGTTTAAATGAACAGTTATGTACAAATCTTTGCACTGGGATTTATCTAAATGTGATGATCTGTAAACTATAAAATTGTTGTTGCTATATCTATTGTTTGTTCTGTCATTCGTATTCAAGAGCGTCACTGCTTCCTATTTACGAGAAGCTTTTTGCAAAATCTGGTGTGGGTTTCCCCCATCAAACAACTAAATTGAATACTGTGCACAGGACAAATAGGAAGCGCTAATTTCAGGTCAGTTTGTTATTTTATTTTAATAGTTTAATTAATATAAGGATTCACTGTATTTTAGACAGATATATAATACAGATTTTTATTTTATTGCTCAACTTAGATAGTTGTCATTTTATTTCTTTCTCATAAAAATTATAAAAATAAAAAACAATAGCTTCGCTGTCAATTTATACATGATTTTCGCAGGTTTTCGATTAAAAATTTACAATCTGTGAATACTGTACATATCATAGAAATATAATTGTATTGATAGCTGAACATTTAATAAGTAGAATTAGTGTTTTATAATATTAGTTAGTAAACTGTATGTATATTTTAGATTTGTATATAGTTTGCAGTAGTTGTTTTTCACTTAGATTAGTTTCTTTAGCTTAGTCTTTTTTACTTTCCTAGGACTTAGATCAGCCAACGGAGCTGCTAAACCCATCGGAGTGGATCAATCCAAACGGCTTGGGTTATTTAGACAACCTCGGACCGGATCCACTCCTCCAGTTGACGAGCGGTCAATTTCGCCCATCAACAGGTAGTGTGCAATACAATGAACAAAAGAGGATATTGAGAGATTTCTGAGAGAGATTGAGAAGAGGAAAGTGGGTAGCAAGGAGGGTGCATTTCCCAAGGGAGATTGGGAACATTTCCCAAGGAAAATTTATGTGTGTGTGTGTTGATATTTATTGTTGTTGTTGGAGGCCATACTATATGGATCCGTACAGTCTGTATAGCAAGGGAAATAGGGCATGGAAATCAAGGCATTGGAGGCATGGATTTGAAGGTTGTTTTCAGAGTTTTTCTTGTTG
The DNA here is from genome assembly GCA_009831015.1 of Picea engelmannii. Taxonomy (NCBI): domain Eukaryota; kingdom Viridiplantae; phylum Streptophyta; class Pinopsida; order Pinales; family Pinaceae; genus Picea; species Picea engelmannii. The sequence continues at coordinate 136,042 of ML799923.1, read as the reverse complement.
CAGTAGGGTTGTACAGATCAAATCGTACAACAAATTGTGGCATAGATTTCAAGGTGTTGTTTTTCTAGGTGGGCCATACAACAGTACGAACTTGCCACGTTTTCTAAGGAAGAATTTGCAGGGGAAAATTTGGGTGTTGTAAGTGGATTTCTCTTGGTTGTAAATGTAATCTTGTTGTTGATATATACTATCCTGAAGCTAATAAAATCTCTCTCTCTCATTGGGTTTCCCTACATTGGAGTTTTCCTTGGCATTTTCTAATTTTTTTTTTATTTCATGGTTGAGTGATTGTTGTTCATTGGGTTTATTCCGCTACAAAAGTTCTTAGAAATGTGTATTTTTGCTTATGGTATTTTTTGAATGATATCAGAGTTCATTTAATAAAGTTATCTCCATGTTGCTAAGTGTATGATAGAACTTAGTACTTGTTGATTTTTTCATTAAATTTCTACACATGCAACTTCCTTAATGCATATCCATCACTATATGTGATGGCCTCAACCTTGATTCAACTTCATCTTTGTCATTTCAATTGTTTACCAAATATTCAATAAGGAATATAAACTTGCATTCTTATGATGCATTCTGAATTACATATGTACATTATCCCATTGTGCTTTCATGCAGTGTTCTTACTACATTATTCAACATATTGTGTGTCTACTATAGGCACACTTATAGTTTTATTTTATGTATCTATTGAAATTTAGTTAGTTCATGATTGTTCATGGCCATTTACATCCATCCTTTAAAAGCCTAATAAGGTTTTATTTAATCATAACAATGTAGCATCCCTTCTCATTTAATATTTCATCAATTTATAATATATTTTCATGAGGGAATGGAATACATCCCCCTAAAGTAGTTACTTAAAACAAAACTTTCATGACTCTTCAGAATAGAGTCAACCATGCATCCATGGTATTCATTAAATATTGGCAAGTGCAATTATTGCCTTACATTTCACTCATTCATGAATTCACATCGTTCCTTTAGTATACATATACTCATACATCATACATGTATACACACACACATGTTATTGAAATGCATATATATACAGACACACACACACACACACACTTATTATGGTCTTTAATTGGATGTGAAATAAGGTGAGGTCATAGATCATAGCGTTAGTGATGATCTGACTATAGTAGCATAAGTAAAATGTTGATGATGTTAAGGATGAGGTAAAATGGCTAATGAAATGTTGATCTTGAATGTGGTAAAGTAAGTGTTGGGGAACGTCTATATGATCAATGGGTTAGGTTGACTAGATGGCATTCATATAAGGTATGGCTTGGTATGGCTTGGTATGCTCAAGTAGTAGTGAGAGGGAATCTAAAAATATAGGATTCCATTGAAATAAATGGTTGTTAGCAAAAAATAGTCTGAGGCATGAAAAAAAATCTTGATAAGTTTTCTTATTGCCTTGGGAACTATTGGAATTTCCCAAATGGTATTTCTGGGTTTTTTAATAATTTGATAGTAGTTGAGGAAAAAACTTCCTTCTTGTTGGTTGTTGTCATTTGGAAAGGGGGACACAATTATGATTATGTCTATTAAACTTTCCATGTGGATATCATGTGAATGACTGCAAGATCTCAATAGAGAGGGAAGCTCAGTGTTGAGTATCTCTATGGTATTTTTCATAAGAATGGAAAAAATATCCTTGGGAGAAGGATATAGAAGTCTGATATGTCCATGTTTATGAAATACATGGAAAAGGTGTAAGAAATGAGCTTCCATTATCAATGTTTAGTTATGTTTGTATATTCTTGAGTGCATGGGTTTAATGCATGGTAAGGTTGCTTGATATGAAGAATGATATTAAGACCAACTAGATATGAATGGATGATATTAAATGTGCAAGTGATACACATGTATGATGTATGAGTATATGTATACTAAAGGAACGATGTGACTTCATGAATGAGTCAAATGTAAGGCAATAATTGCACTTGCCAATATTTAATGAATACCATGGATGCATGGTTGACTTTATTCTGAAGAGTCATGAAATTTTTTTTTTAAGTAACTACTTGAGGAGGATGTATTCCATTCCCTCATGAATTGCCAGATGCATTTCAGCATATCCTTGTGCACCAATAATTTCTCTTATGCCTTTAGTGTAGATACATTCCACTAGCTTACCTCTTGCATAGACACACCCTTAAGTTAATAGGGATACACACTCCCTTAGCAAAACCATGAGCTTTTGAAATTTCTCATGTCACTCCACTACTTGTTTCATGAAGTTTGTTCTCATTCTATATGTTTCCCTTTTACTTATTTAAATAGGTTATTCCAACAAAAATTTTCATTCATCATAGGTCAAGTAAATTGACCTTACAATTTCCATCAATCCCCTAGTCATGAGGGGTTATACATACAGGGATTATTCTTGTTTATTAAAGTAGCAATTTATTATTTCCACAGATCCTATCACTTCATGTTCAATTCCTTTAACCATGAGGAATTGTTTTCATAAGGGTCTTACCCCTCAAATAAATAATCAACATGGTTTCTGTTAGCACCATGATTTTCATAGCTAAGGTTAGAGGTTTGTCAGGTTTTTCAGTTTGAAAAGTCATGCATGTTAGCACCAATATCGTTTTTATGCCTGGCATCACCTAACATCTCCAAGGGTTTGTTTCAAAATGAATCTTTATCATTTATTATTTCCATTTCCATTTGAAACTGTGTGCTACAAAATTTGTTGCGCACTACGCAGAGGATGTTGCCGCATAGAGATTGTTGTCATGCATGGGATGTTGTCGCGCAGAGGATATTAGCATGCATGGGATGTTTTCGCACAAAGGATGTTGTCACGCAGAGGATTCTATCGCATGGAGGATGTTGTCACGCAGAGGATGTTGTCGCGTAGAGGATGTTGTCACGCATATGATTTTTTCGTGTAGAGGATGTTGTCATGCATAGGATTTTTAGAGGAGGTTATTGCACAGAGGATGCTGTCACGCAAAGGATGTTGTCGCGTAGAATATGTTGTTGCATAGAGGATGGTGTCGTGCAGAGGATGTTATCGCGTAGAGGATGTTCTTGTCCACAAGATTTTGTCGAGCAGAGTATGATGTCACATAGAGGATGTTGTCACGCATAGGATTTTCTTGCGCACATGCTACAGGGCACACTGTGTAAATGACTGGTTTAGTTCTCAACTTCAATATAACATTTTGACCAACTTAAGAGGAATTTTGAAAATCCCCAAGAGGTTTTGGTCGAGGACAAACCAAATAATAACAACATCTCTCATATTTGAAAAAAGTGTCACAGATTGGGATATTCGAAGGAATCTTTGAGCCCTATTTTTCATTTTTCATGATTTCCTATTTGACACATGATTTTGCGACACGTATTCCAGCCAGCTAGAGATGAATTTCAATAAAACAAGAGATTTTTTTCTCTAAAACAAGCTTACCTACAAAAACATTTATCATATTTTACACAACTATTACAATTTGAGAATTACAAGTGGCATTTTGAAGCCTATTTTTCATAATTTCTCCTCCTGAAAAGCAGTAAATCTGTGAAACGTGTCATTTTATGTTTGTAATTGTTTCTATTTTGGGAAAGGGGTTGGGATTCGAAATGGTGAGCTGGAAAGGACCCTGTTATATATATTTCATCTTTTAAATGTAAGCTAGGTTGGTTGGCAAAAGGGTGTAAAAAGTGACTATTGATTGTAGCTTTTGAACTCGATTGAAACTTAATGCAAAGGTCATGAAGATTTGATGAAAGGATTCTAATGGTAGAAGTTTGATGTATTGTATTCTTTCTTTGCATACATGCTTTCTTGTGTTCTTTATATTCATATCTATATTTTGTCTAAATCGGAATTTGATTTTGAATATAGAATACACCGCGCGGTGCTCTAGATTCGTGCCATTTAGACAACTGTGTTTGTTCTAAGAGAACTCTAAATTCATCCCCAACAGTGCTCTGAGTTGTTTCATGTGTTTTTCTCTCTCCACACACAACGATTTTTAACTGAAAGACTGTTACTTACTTATCCTTTATCCTCTCAAGTTCAATCACTAAGTCATTTGTTTATATCATTTTCTCAAATCGGCTCCATAGGCCAAGGTCTTGTTTTATTTTGCCAATAGAACTAGAAATATCATATAGAAGTGTTAAATCTAGTTGATAATTTAAATCCATACCCTGTACAGAGACGAAGTCTTAGAGATATCCCTCTCCAAGTCGGAAAGGCTAGTTTTTGGCCTCAAAGTTGGTTTGTAGGTTGCCTCTGTCATTCATTTTCTCAGTTGAATGAATTTTACAGAGCGCTAATAGTTTCTAGAGGATCCAATTGCCCAATTTTGTAGGAAACCTCACAACCTATTAGGCCCATTCACATCCAAATATTTGTGTTGGTTCCTATCATCATACTCTCACTCTTGTAGGAGTAGTTATCATTCTAATAAAGAAACAATATGCTCCATCTACTACACATCCGCCTGCAACCTTTTTTTTTATTGTAAGAATTTTCCAAAAGGAAACCTCAAACAAGGGGCTTGTGTAGATAACAGATAAACTTCTCCAATGTAGGGGAAATTTTCTAACATGATTTTATTTGCCTTGTTATACCAGTCATGTGGCTAAGTTTTGGCCCATCTAGGCCTCATGTTTAAATATTGTTTTGATAGATAGGGTAGGGTGATAGCGACCTTACAGGTCTTACCCATAGTTAGTTAACCTTTACTCAACTAGGTTGCAAATTAAACCCACAATCGGGTGTCCAAGGATCTATATAATAACATGTAACAAGTTAAGCCCTCATGCACTTACCTTATTCATCGTGACCAATGACTAGAACCATAACACAACCTAAAAGGGTACTTGTCGTATATATAACAACTTTAAATATGATTTATTATCCTTCAAACATGTGATCAATTTCTATGATCAAGCGCTCAAACACTTGACACTTACTTCCTCAGACTCTTATCTTCTATGTGAACGAATATTGTGACCAAGTACTACATAAATGGGGAATTAAACTATAACTTCAACACTCGCACGAATCTATGGTCACGATTTAATCTCTTTGTGAGATCTACATCTTTCACATTTCAACATGATAGTTCATTAGCTCCATTTCCATTGTGCACATAGATCCTATGGAGACACATCTCTAAAACAACCAACAATCTTGATCTATGGCGTGCTACCTTTTGAAAATTAACATGCATGCAACTTTACTCTACGCTTTATCTTTCCACCATTGATTTTACATTTTGACGGGCGACTAAATATTCTTGAAATGCAACTCTTCTCTTCTCTTGATCCACAACTGGGAAATAATGTGGCCTTGATTTGACAGTTAGGACTTCTTCAAGGGTTTTGTAACTAAATCTAATGACTCTTGCACACTTATTCCATGATCAAACCCTCACTTTCAAATATTCTAGAATTACTATTAAAATTAGGAAATTATAATAAAACAAACTTAGGAAAACAACTTCCTAACAAATGAATGACCCCCTAGGTCTCTACCAAATGTACAAGGTTTTGGAAGAAGGATGCTCCTGCATCATAGGGTATGGTTCCCTCCCCCTTAAATTTTTTTTTTCTTAAGAAAAGAAATTTGTTTGAATCTTTCATGTGCCCAAGAAGGACAAGTGTTGTTTCCTACTCTGATACCAATGTGTCACACACTTGACCCCCTAAGTAGTCTTTTAAGGTATGGGGTATAAATTTTCCACTTTCCTACAACTTCTTTAAGTTCCTCGAATAAGTGCACCATTTCCTTCTTCTCTCTGAGAGCTTTCCAACGACTATAAACATGTCCATAACCAAGTTTTGAGTTGAATTTTATGGCTCCCTGAACTTCTCAGGGTATCATTGGTCAAAGGCCACGTGGTGCCCATGTGGCTTCACTTCATTCGTACCATCCTACATGGAACTGACACACCCTCAATCTCCATCCTCTACCGATGGCATGGCCATTGGAGGGGAAATTGTAGGGGAATATCTCACGGACCTTTGTGGGTAAGATGCCTTCGACCCCTTCATTATTCTTGTACAAGTCTACAAACTTCCTAGAGTTCCGATGTTCAGAGGACTCTTTCCACTCTGGAATCTATGGTGGAGATGTTATACACCCTTAAGTATAACGGCTGAGATTCATCCATAATCAACCCATGATTGAGACTTGACAAGGGTCCCACACTGAATTCATGTCCAATCCCATGATGCCATGTGGAACTATTGAGGCATGCCATCATGGCGTATGTTCCCTGTCCAACCGAGGTTGGACACCACACTCAAGGATTTTGGCACTTCGACACTTAACGCACCATCCTTTATCCTCACATCTCCTGAATCCCCATAGTGCCAAATTTCTATAACTCCCCCCATGTACTCTGGCCTTCGACGCTTCAGCATTTGGCTCATGTACCAACATTTCAATTCTCCCAAAGCCCCAATGTCTCAGAGTTCCAAAGTTTTGGACTCTCAAAGTAATACTTTGTCAAAGTACTTAAGTTTTCCTTCCACTAGTTGATCAAATGGTTGGGAAGGGTCCCCAACGGATCCTTAGATCAATGAATCACATTGCTCCTAAATTATTCCCCTTGATATAAAGGTTAGTGGGATTTCTTTCCCCTTACAATTCCTAACTCTTCAATTCCCCGAAGAATTACCGACCAAAAGGGTCTTGAAATAGGGATGGATTCTTGTTGTCAGTTAGTAATACCTCTTACCCTATCCTTCCACTACGCTTGATCTGATGGTCGATAAACATGCCAAAGGATCCTTAGATCAACAACTTGAATTAATTCATGACTTCAGTGTTTGGCGATTCCGACCATTTCAAATTCTTTCACGCCTAGAGTGGGTCAACGCCAAATTGACTATAGCTCATATCCAATGGTCAGGAAGGATATCGAATATCCTTATATATACAACTTTCATTAATTTGAAACTAAAGATTTGTTCAGGGTTTAATGATAAAGTGGATCCAACGCCAACACATAGGAAACCACTAGTTGTCAGTCAACCATCCAGTCACTATTTTTCCCAGTTTCCTTCAACGAAATTTGGAGTGTTGTGAAGTTCTAACATCTCGAAGCTCCAACCCTTCAAAGTCTTGAAGATCAGAAGTATTAGATACCTTTGAGTGTATCACTGGGTTCCAAGGTCCTGGTCATATGGGGTTTTGAAAATCCCAAAAGGGTTATACTCTTAAATATTACACAAGATTTGGTTAAGTCTGTGGACTCAAACCTAAGGTCATTTGGACAAGAAAATGGTTTGAAGGAAGCACCTTCCATTCACAGAAATCGAATTCTATAATAGGAAAAGGAAATTTGAGGGATCAACATGACCTAAATAGTACTGTAGAGTCTGTCCCAACTTTGTATTTGTGAAATTGATACTTGAGAAATCCTTTTGAGGATTTTCTAACTAGCATAGAGGCCAAACCCTTATGCCCCAAATTCATTTAAAAACCCACTACTGATAGTTTTCCTTTTCTAGACAAATGTAAGTAGAAAACCATTGACATGAGATAATATTCAAACTCTACTTTAAAATATTCAGTCGGCCAAATCGTCAGAGTCACAATTATCTAACATTCAAAAAAGATAGAATAGTATGCCATCATATAACTCAAATGAGTTCATACTATAACAAATAGTCAATACAATATAACATTCAGAGCCACACTTATCTGAAATTGGAATTTAGTTGCCAACTAACTGTGGGTGTTATCCTTTCCACCCAACCATAGGCTCAGATGCATTCACTCTTATTATACTAGCCACCCCCGTTCAAATCCATGATACCACTAGGGAGTTCTATCCCTTTTCCTCATGTCCTCTGCAAAATCCTAGAGGTCCCTCTCTTTCTCATAGGAAGATAGTCGTCGAGTTTCCTATCCACCAAGCAAGGGATCCTTTCATGGTCGCTCACTCAATCATGCATCTCTATTTATCAACTTGATTACAAAACACTATATGTTCTCTCCTCTGACCATAACATCTTGGTTTTTTAGTTATTCTTTAGAACCAAATATCCTCGCACATTATTCTTCTTTATGAATGGTCCCCAGACCCCTTCATGCCTCCTCTTTCCCCCCAAGGAAGGTTCTGGACCTATCCTTTTTCTTCTACAATAAGGAACTCAGGTCAATCTATGCCTGGTGGAAGACTGCACTCTATCGGTACTTTGGGCTAACAGTTTTCTATCTTCTTATCCAAGCCCTCCATGCTACCATTCATTGGGGTGGTTGGTTTTTTAACCACTAGTCATTTTCTCATTAATTGATCTTTCCTTGGGATCATGATGAGGCTTATTATTCCATATCAAATATTCCAACAAAGAGGATTGGGTCATATTGGAATGATGAACCCTCTCTACAAGTTTCCTCACTCTTTCCTCTAGTGCTATTATGGCTAGTACTTCAAGGCTTCACCCCCATAGTTAGTTGTTGGAAATATAAACAATAATACATTTACATTGTTCACATTCCATGGCATGGTAATCGTAAGTAATGATTAATTGCAAGCTAGGGGAAATAGGGGTATTACAACTCTCTTCCTAAAAATCAGGAAGACCTTCGACATACAGATCTCTACTTCACCAACCCAAATGCATATCGAGGAAACTCTTCAGTTGAAACCACTCAACAACACGTTTATGAAGAAACTTATGATTTTCTTGAGACGTCTGAATTCGACCTTGAATATTATTTTCTAGCCGATGGAACTTGGGGTAGACCACCTTATCCACCCAAATCACCCCATTACACTCCAAGAGATGAGTCGGAGGAAAAATTTGAAGAAAGATATGAATCTGAGAGAGAACCTGAAAACAACCCATATCAAATTATCGTATATCAACTCCCAAACATGGTTGGAGAAAATGGAAACCAAAATGCACCTCCCTACCAGCCCTAGTTGTTAGCTGATGCAGTCATTGAACCAGGAATCCAGCATGGCATACCCAGACACCTTGATAAGTTCCCACCAAAATTTTATGTTAGGGACCTAACCCCTCACATAGGTAGAATAATATAGTCCGATGTAATAAAGGTAAATATTAATAAGGCCTAGCAATAAGGAAGAATAAGTCGAATGTAAGAAGACCTAATAGAAGATTATTCTTCTAGAAGGATCTTCCTCTAGATGGTTCTTTTGATAGAAATATTTAGTATAAATGAGAGTCGAGGGTATGAGAAATTTTTCCTTCGATATTATTGTAATAGAGCTCTGCTCAACTGGAGGTTACCCCTTGAAGAGGCAAGTGACCATTTCTCTCAGTAATCGAAGTGATCCTTATGGTGTTATTATGTTATCATTTCGGTATTATTGTGGTGTTGTTCTGGTTATATTGTGTTTCATATGCCATTTCTAGCATTTTATTTATGTTCTGCATACTTTTTCTATATGGAATATTACAAGTGGTATCAGAGCACTTTCCTCGGCAGAAAATTGTGGGTTAATTATTTTTTCAAGGTAGAGACGTGTTATGGCATATTTAAGCTATAGAGATTTGTCATTACGTGCATAAACCCGTGGTCTGGGATTCATACATGCAGGAAATACAAATGGTAATTAAGCGCACATCTGTTGGCCACCCTTGTAACCCATGTTGGTACCCCTTCAAGTGGTATCTCATCAAACATCACTTGTATATGGATCGACCTAGATTTCTTGAAGCCCTCTTTAGATAAACCGATTGACCAACTAACTTCTATAGTGCCACCAAGAACAACACTCGAGAAGATAATCTCTAGTACCTGGGTAGTTGGGTAGTACGGCTAAGGGCACGGTCTAGCCTCCTTAGTTGGTTCCCTGAGATATTTGGCCGTGTACTATTGTTGGACCCCAAATGTATATCAGATATCTATAGCACAGGGAAAACCCTTGTCTGTAGAACCCTTGAATAACTAAACTTTGGGGACGGAAAAAAAAAAAAAAAAACAGATAAGATCTATTGTCGCGCAACTGTGAATTTTGCATTCAATTTGAGTTGCCAAATCACTATACATTGATTCCTAATTAAGAATTTGGGAATTTCATCACTACAGTATTCTTCAGACCAGAGTATAACTCCGCAGGTGTAAAAAAACAAAAAAACAAAATTGAGACCTATTGCACCATTATTTGAGACCTATTCCATTGGATTTATCTCTTCACCCTTATCACATTCATACCTATCATTTTCCATAAAAAAAAATTACCCCACCCACCCCTTTTCGATTCCCTCATCATCATGGCCCATACCCATAGCCAAGACTTGGAATTTCTCATGAATACCTTGCAATCCAATTTCATGGAGACCCAATAAGAAGTGAGATAGCTCAATGCCAATATTGACACCATCAATAAGAACATGCATTCCTCCATCGCTGCCTCAATCAAGGAACTCAAAGAAGACCTCAAACAAGACATTACTACCCATATTGAATCTGTCACTTCGATGATATGCACCAAGTTGCATATCCCTGCAGATCCCCCTTTATCTGACCCACCTTTTCATACTGAAGCTGAAACTTCCTCTCATTCCCATAATTTTCATCCCTATCACTTTCAGCATGACCTACGCCTTCCGCGTGTGGATGTGACCAAATTTGATGGATCGGATCCCACTGGTTGGGTAACTCAAATGGAACATGGATTTGTATGACATTACAGATGTTTTGGCCAAACTCCGGTATGGTTTTCTCCATCTAGATAAAGAACGTTGGCAATGGTGAAAATGGAGAAAAATTGCTCATCAAGGGTATGTTGCTTGGACACACTTTTTGGTAGATCTTTATGAATGCTTTGACACTGACACCAACCATTTAGGTTGTTTGAAAAAGTTTAAACAATCTGGAAGAGTGGAAGACTTTATAGCTTCTTTTGAGTGACTGGATTTTCGTACAGAGGGCATGTCTGATGCTTTTTTCTAAGAATGTTTTATCAGTGGCCTCAAGGATGATATTCATGCCCATGTCCTCATGGCTCGTTCTCAGAGTTGGGTGGAGGCTACTAAAAGAGATAAGGAATATAAACAGGTTGTCTCTTCTCAAAACCGGAAACCCTCTTTTATTCCTCGCACTAAACCAGTAAATCCCACTCCTCTTTCTACTCCACTAAAGATCCAAAAATTGACTAGGGCTAAAAATTTTGAACACCAACTCAAAGGCCTTTGTTATAATTGTGATAAAAAATATTTTCCAGGACACAAGTGTAAGGAACAAAATATTTTTATAGCCCTCTCTGAGGATGTTTCAGAAGAGGATGTTGAATATCCCCTTATGTCTATCTCACATGAACCCACTAACATAACCCCTCCCTCAGACCCTCCCGAAGTAGAACCGATCATTTCCCTAAATTCTCTCACTGGCTTCTATGCTCCCCAAACCCTCAAGCTAATTTGTTACATCAAGCATCGGAAGGTCATCATTCTTGTTGATAGTGGAAGCACCCATAATTTTATTCATCACTGCATTGCCCAAGAAACTCATTTCTATATCCATGGAGTCAATAATTTCCAAATCATGATTTCCGATGGTGGCTCCATGAAATGTGGAGGGAGTTGTGAAAATGTATGTATCCAAATTGGTGACTACCACCTGAAATCTCATATGTTTTCTATTGACATGGGCTCTTGTGACATCGTGTTGGGTGCAAACTGGATAAGGACTTTGGGTCCCATTCTCATGGATTTTAAGGAATTAACTATGAAATTTGACCGGGAGGGCCAACAATATAAGTTCCAAGGCATCATCGTCAGTTCCCCAGAGATCATTAGTTCCCATTGCATGGAAAATATGCTCAAAAAAGGTCATTACAGTGTTATTTACCAACTCAATGCCATACAAGAAACTAAGACATTGTTTGTGTCGCATGACCTCCAATCCATCCTCTCTAAACATCAAGTGGTCTTTTCCACTCCCCAGGGAATCCATCCTTCCCGTGGTTTTCATGATCATTCCATTCCCCTTGTCCTAGGAATCTTTCCTCCCAATATACGTCCCTATCATCACCCATTTTCCCAAAACAATGAAATTGAGAAAATGGTTCAAGAACTTCTTAACACAGGCATTATCTTCCCTAGTACGAGCCCCTAATATTCTCTTGTGGTCATGGTCCTGAAGAAAGAAGGATCTTGGTGCATGTGCCCTGACTTTTGCACTTCAAGAAACTCACCATTAAAGACAAATTTCCGATTCCTGTCATTGATGACCTCTTGGATGAATCGACAGGTGCCCAGTTCTTTACTAAACTTGATCTACATTCTGGCTACCACCAGATTCTAATGAAATAGGTAGACATTCCTAAGACTTCCTTTAGAACTCATGAGGGCCACTATGAGTTTTTGGTATGCCCTTTAGCTTTTGTAATGCCCCCTCCATCTTCCAAAGCCTCATGAATCATGTATTTCATCCGTTTCTCCGTCATTTTGTCTAAGTTTTCTTTGATGATATCCTCATCTATAGAAAAACCTGGACATACCATCTTACTCATGTGGATCGAGTTCTCCATCTACTCTCTCAGCACCAACTTTTCCTGAAACAATATAAATGTGTTTTTGGCACCTCGGAAGTCAAGTACTTGGGTCATCTTGTTGGCAAGGATGATGTCAGGGTGGATACTAAAAATATTGAAGCTATGAAATACTAGCCTCACCCAAATACTCTCAAAAGCTTGTGTGGATTTTTGGGCTTAACAGTTTATTATCGCAAGTTTGTTAAGAATTATGGAAAGATTGAGGCACCTCTCATTGCACTCCTTAAAAATAATTCTTTCACTTGGACTCCAACAATTGCTCAAGATTTTCAAACCTTGAATATGGCCATGTGCACCACTCTAGTCATGGCCCTTCCTAATTTCACAAAGGCCTTTGTCTTGGAATGTGATGCTTCAGGGAAAGGAATTGGAATTTTCCTTATGCAATAGGGTTGGGCTTTGGCCTTTTACCAGCAAACAATTGTCTAAATAAAATTTGGGCAAATCAATCTATGAAAAGGAAGTGTTGGTTATTCTATATGTCATTGATTTTGGTTCCCTTATCTATTGGGGAAACACTTCCAAATTAAGACATATCATCAAATCCTCAAGTATTTTATGGAACAATGCATTTCCTCCCTAGAGAAAAAAAAATGGGTGACTAATCTCTTTGGATCAAGGTCATTCTGAATGTCATTCAAGGTCGTTTTGAACGTCAATTTGTAGAAGGGGATCAAGTGTTTCTTCGATTGCAACCTTACAAGAAAAATTCACTCAAGGCCAACCATTGTCAGATGCTAAAACCCAAATTTTATAGTCCTTATACTGTTCTCAAGTGTGTGGGACAGGCGACCTATCAGTTAGCTTTGCCCAGTCATTCTAAGATACATCCTTTTTTTCATGTTTCATGCTTAAAGAAGGTGATTGAAACTAAGTTCCAAACTCAAACCAACCTTCCTAAGTTGGACAAACAAGGCTCCATTTGGCTACAACCACAAGCAGTTTTGGACCAACGTGAGTGTCGCCTACGTCAGTGAACCATCAAGGATGTCTTAGTCCAGTGGAAAGATACAACCCCAACAGATGCCACTTGGGAACTAGCTACCATTCTGCAACAATTTCCACATCTCAAGCCTTGAGAAAAAGGTTGTTTTTAAGGGGGAGGACATGTTAGGGTACTAACCCCTCACATAGGTAGAATAATATATTCCGATGTAATAAAGGACAATATTAATAAGGCCTAGCAATAAGGAATAATAAGTCGCGTGTAAGAAGACCTAATAGAAGCTTTCGCTTCTAGAAGGATCCTCCTCTAGATGGTTCTTTTGATAGACATATTTAGTATAAATAGGAGTCGAGGGTATGAGAAATCTTGCCTTGTATATTATTGTAATAGAGATCTTCTCAACTAGAGGTTGCCCCATCGAAGAGGCAAGTGAACATTGCTCTCAGTAATCAAAGTGCTCTTTCTGGTGTTATTATGTTATCATTTCGGTATTATTGTGTTGTTGTTCTGGTTATATCATGGTTCATCTGCCATTTCTAGCATTTTATTTTTGTTCTACATACTTTTTATATCTAGAATATTACATTTGACCCTGACAAAAAAAATTCAGCTAAAAACCATGTGAAGAAATTATTGTTGGCTATTAGGTTACAGATTATTCAACATGAAGATGTCATATGCCATTTGTTTCCAATTACATTTGAAGAGAAAGATTTTACATGGTATTTATCTCTAGAAGAAGGCTCCATTACAAATTGGAGAACCTTTGAAATCACTTTCCTCAAGAAGATTAGGGAAAACAAAACACCGGCCACCTGAGTTCTAGAACTCTCGAGAGTCAATATGGATTCAAAATAATTGGTTAATGATTACAATCAATGTTTTCTTACTCTATTAAAATGAATCTCGCGTGACTCAAAACCTGTTGAATATGTAACTACTAAATTCTACACCTTTGGTTTACCTATATCCATGGCCATGCATGTAAAAAACTTTGACAAAGGCACTCTAGAAGAATCTTTCCAAGAGGCCCTTAAGTTTGAAAAGAATATGATGAGTTTAAAAGGTAGTTATAACTCGGAGCCCTCTAAAGACAAAGGTAAAGGGAAATCTTCTATGTCTAAACCCAATGAAGATAAGAATCCTTTTGATTCAATGGATATGGGATCTCTTCATAAGATCATTAATAAGTTACCCAATGATATAATAGGCTTGAAAATAGTTGGTGGAGAAGGATCCTCTACCTAGAAAAAAAAATTGAGGTTCCCCCCCAAGAAAGATAAAAACATGCCACCAACCAACAAAACCACCCCTTCTCAGACATAAGGAATTAACATGGAAGATATTTGATCTAGATTTATTTTCCGAATGAAATGAAAGAATAGAAATTACAATGAAATACTCATGAAACTTGTTAGAAACAAAGAAATACAGAAATACTTGATTTCTATTAATGAAATAATTGTAAACAGGCTGTAAAAATACAGAGTCCAAGACTCGCTAGAATAGTGACAACTTTATCTATGAGAAGAGATGTGATAGCTACTCTCATTCACAAGACCATGATTACAATGAGGCCATGAAGGCCTCTTTATGATAAACAAGAATTCCAAAACCCTGGACATCCAAAATCCTAACCCTTGGAGATGAAATGCCAAAATTCATGTGGGCCCCATTTGGGTAAGTTAGTACATTAACTTCCTAGGGTCATAACGTTTGCATACAATATCTTTTTTAGGCTTGTGATAGCCCATTGGAAAGGTGTTTTCGATAAATACGCATTAATCCATCAAACTCTGACTCTGTCTATAGTTTGACTGTGGTGATCCAAAATAAAACACTGTTTAGGGGCCCAAAATGGCCCTGGAGGTACAACAAGATGTGTTGACATGAAAACATACAAAATAATCTATTTGGATTAGGTGGGGGGCACCAGTATCCACCTAGAATATGTGTAGGGCTTCAGAAATCCCTAGAACTGTAGAACTCACAATTACAAAGAAGTACAGAAGAACATGTTGTACTAAAAAATGACAAGAGGAGCGAGTTAAAACAGGTAGGTGGCCACCAATATCCACCTGGATCAATCCTCCCCCCTCAGGAAGAAATAGTCTCCATTTTTTTGAGTGCCCAGGAAAGAGGGGAAATCATTTCCTAAATCTGAAGCTTAGTGAGTTGTGTGCCTTGTTGGAGAAGTTGTTCTTATTGGATTGTGGAAGACTGTCACAAACCTGTTGTTGGAGGGGTTGAATCTGTTACACCTACCTCTTGTCTTTAGGTTGTATGGGGCATTGTGTAGGCACCATTGTAGGTGAAGAATAAATATTTTCTATATCTCTTCGACAATCTGTTTTTACTGGATAGAAGGTATTGAGGCTATCGTGTTTGTAGTGGTCTTCTGTACATCCTTTGAACAGACTGTGAAGAGAATGAATTTTACAGTATGAGAGATTCCCTTGAAGTGTTGTTTTGTTGGATAAGTGGTTGGAACTACCTCTGGTATCCTATATATTTGACCTCCCAGAGTAATAATGACACTACGGGGCCTAGACTCATAGATAGAATGACGTTTCCACATATATGGTTGATCCAAAACAACATCACAAAAATCAAGAGGGGAAATATCACACACTACATCATCCTTGAATAGATGGATGCCATAGGATAGGCGAAACTGCTGGCTAACATGAATATCTCATCCCTGGTTAAGCCACCCTGTTATTGCGCAGTTTATATCTTAGGTTACAGGTTAAAGGGTAGTGGAAAAACTGGCGTAACAGGAACCTTCCCCACCCAATGTCACCTCAATGGGGCGGTTCTTTCTATTTAGGGAGGTTAGCCCAGGGGAGACGTCCCTGGTAACCTAGGGTTTGAAGAGGCAAAGGATAAAAATTCAAGTGTTAAGGTTTCCCTCCTCGCAGGTTACCACCAGTATCAGACAGTCCGGCTAATCATCCAATAAAAGAAGTGTAGGCCCTATTGAAAACACTTGCCCATAACAAGACAACACAAAATGTATATTTGCAGGTTATAACTCAAAGGGTTAGTTCTTCCTAACTATCTAATTTCATTTAATAAGCAATGTAATAGATAAGATGAAGTCAATGTTCTGCTAAATAGCCTATGCAAGATTCACCAATTCATCAATATCTACAAAAAATGACCAAGCCAACAATATTTTCAATCAATAATTGTTCAATAAATGCTAGACGTCATCATTTAATTGCTTATTTATTAGTCAAAAAGGTTGTTGCATCAAGTATGACGTTAGCCTAGGTTAGTAGTGTTAGGGTTAGTTACGGTTTCAAAGATTTAAGGTTTGAAAGATGATTTTGCACACTACAAGCTCAACGTTGGATAAATTACCAGTGCCTTAGGGTAAATGGAGTCAAAGGAAGGGCCAAAAGTCTCAGGAGGATTCAAACTTAGAGACTGGAAGGTAGGGTTCCAAAGTGCTGCAATGGCATGGCCTTAGAATCAAAACCCTAAGCGAAGGAGGCTCACTCCAGTGTTGCTTAAGCAAGGCCTCGTTCTCCTTCCTCTTTCTCTAAATACACTTGGCAAAACGACTAGCTTCATAGTACATATTTAAGGGAGAAAGTGTTGCAGGGGCAAGTCTTTCAAACCTTAGAAGGTGAAAACCCTAGGTGTAGATTCAACTAGGCCTAGGACATCTTCTCTTTTCAACCTATAACTTCAAAAACTAGCTCAGAAAAAAAAATGAAAAGTGTAGCAATGACTAGGCTATATCTTCTTCTTTCAATGGCTAAAAATTATTTCTCAACATGGGGACATATATATCAAATGAGGGAAAAGAATCCTCAATATATATCAATCCATGACCTTTAATTTACAGAATAGGTCATTAAAATAGCCGACAAAGCTGACTACAAAATTTACATTGTTTTTACATTAAATGCTAGACAAATGACATAAAATGAGCAAAAAGTGGGACGTCAAGCCTTTTTGAGGGAGACATTGGCCCTTTTTTGGGCATCTCCAGCATCCAGAAGTCACACGTTAGCCCTTCTAGGGCTCTTCCAAACTGCCACACGCTCAAGATAACGTCCAGCTCTCCTAGGTGACGTCCTGTCCATCAAGAGGAAAATGTTCCATCTGAAGTGGGTAATCCCCCCTAGGTCGGGCTCAGCCAAAGTCTCCTGGGTGGAACATCCTTCTTTCTTCATGTGCAAAGGCTCATCATAACGTTGTCCTATTTCTGCCATCCCAACAACCATCTGATGGGCTCTTCAGCCCCATGGAGGTCCAAGCTAATCATCTCCCCATGTGTACCGATCCACTGGTACCTGTCCGTCGGGCATGGTCCTGCACATCAAAAACTTCGCCCTCCATGGGCTCATTAGTCCTTGGGATCATAGCAATGTCAATCATATCTCATCATTAAATTTATCAAATACATGCATAAAACCCCTAGCATATCATCTAATAGCTCAAAGACATTACACTGACCTACTATACAAAGTTGAAGAAAGAGACAGAATAACCTATTGGGCCAGCATCCACAAGAAGAAGAGAGTTTCCAAAGAGGATTATTCAAGCCATGTAACATGAAGTGATATGGTTTAAGGATGTCCAGTCATAGTGAAGACCAGGGGAAGGTATTGTCTGTGGGTGCCTTTGTAGGAGGCGAGTTGTACCTGTCATTGATGCAGTTTTTTCCAAGCCCCCTATTGCCTTTATTCTTTCCTTATTTACTACCTTTTCTTTCTTTTTTACTTCAATGTCTGACCAGAGGGCACTGCCTTGGCATGGTGACTAGAGCTGACATTGTTACCCACTAGTATTTTCGCAGAAATGATAACGTTGGCTCGTGATGAGACCCCCTTTCCCTTGGCCATGCAACCAAAGTTCATTGCCTTGGTGTGGTAACTAGACAATGGAAATGTCATACCACCAGATACCTATGAACATAATGGCATGGCTCGCGATGAGACCTCCCATCCTCTTGGTTAGGTCTTGTTTTATTATTTTTCTTTGGGTCCCTTTTGTTTCTTATCGAGAGGCCTTTTATTGCCTTCTCGGGGATCCCTGGGTGAGGCATCTCTAGGTTTTATTTCCTATGGATTTTATCTTTTACCAGCTGCTTTTACCCATTGGGCCTTTAGCCCCTTCTTCCCACAGGACAATCTGTAACCCCTCAATAGATCATCCTAATGCCCGGACTAGGGGAATGGGATGGATGTATGGGAGATAAGATGTAAAATGATTGTATGGCGGGAGCGGACGATGGCTCTTCAAATCCCCCCTGGTGGCTAACCAAAACCCATGGACACAAGCTTGCTAAGTCACCCTGTTAATCCCCCAACAATGGTCAAGTGGTTTAGTGTAAGATCCATGCAGTTGTTAGAAATGCAAGCATCCTGATGCATATATAAGAAAGTTATAATGATCAAACATGACACATACCATGATACCTGGACCAACTACCTCATGGAAGAAGAGTCTTCTTTGATGCAAGTCCAATCCAATGGTGATGGATGCTGCTTCTGCTGACAGGAAAAATCTGGTGAATAAGAAGAAGGATGGGCCCTCCAGGGCCATGCTCAGGTCAATCCTTCTCTCGGTACTCCATGTCTAGGACCTGTGGGCCTCGAGACATGATCTCCTAGTTATCCCTAGAAATCGGGGATAACATCTGGCTCCAACTTGGGGACATGTGCTCACCGTAGAGCGCATGAGAACCTCAACATCTCTGGCATAAACCTGTAGACCTTCTCACACTCGAAAAGATACATCAGTAACAAAGGCGGGGTGGTATTACCACCCCACAAAATATAGATATATGTATATAAAGTAATCATAAATGCGAATAGAAAGTGAAACACTTACCTGTACTTACCTGTTGGCTACATGTTGGTGTAGTCAAACAACCAGTG
>ML799923.1:76399-112829 GCA_009831015.1 Picea engelmannii | reverse complement strand
TCACTTAAAACACCAAAATTACCCAAACTAGGGCGCAAGTTTTTAAGATCTCACAAGAGATTGAGTTGTGTTATGTTCAAATGAGGGAAAAACATCCTCAATATATATCAATCCATGACCTTTAATTTACAGAATAGGTCATTAAAATAGCCGACAAGGATGACTACAAAATTTACACTGTTTTTACATTAAATGCTAGATAAATGACATAAAATGAGCAAAAAGTGGGACGTCAAGCCCTTCTGAAAGAGACGTTGGCCCTTTTTTGGGCATATCCAGCATCCAGAAGTCAGACGTTACCCCTTCTAGGGCTCTTCCAAGATGCCACACACTCAAGATAACGTCCATCTCTCCTAGGTGACGTCATGTCCATCAAGAGGCAAACGTTCCATCTGAAGTGGGTAATCCCCCCTAGGCCAGGCGCAGCCAAAGTGTCCTGGGTGGAACGTCCTTCTTTCTTCATGTGCAAAGGCTCATCATAACGTTGTCCTGTTTCTGCCATCCCAACAACCATCTGATGGGCTCTTCAGCCCCATGGAGGTCCGAGCTAATCATCTCCCCATGTGTACCGGTCCACTGGTACCTGTTCGTCGGGCATGGTCCTGCACATCAAAAACTTCGCCCTCCATGGGCTCATTAGTCCTTGGGATCATAGCAATGTCAATCATATCTCATCATTAAATTTATCAAATACATGCATAAAACCCCTAGCATATCATCTAATAGCTCAAAGACATTACACTGACCTACTATACAAAGTTGAAGAAAGAGACAGAATAACCTATTGGGCTAGCATCCACAAGAAGAAGAGAGTTTCCAAAGAGGATTATTCAAGTCATGTAACATGAAGTGATATGGTTTAAGGACATCCAGTCATAGTGAAGACCAGGGGAAGGTATTATCTGTGGGTGCCTTTATAGGAGGTGAGTTGTACCTGTCATTGATGCAGTTTTTTCCAAGCCCCCTATTGCCTTTATTCTTTCCTTATTTACTAACTTTTCTTTATTTTTTACTTCAAGGTCTGACCAGAGGGCACTGCCTTGGCATGGTGACCAGAGCTGACAGTGTTACCCACTAGTATTTTCGCAGAAATGATAAGGCTGGCTCGTGATGAGACCCCCTTTCCCTTGGACATGCAACCAAAGGTCATTGCCCTGGCATGGTAACCAGACAATGGCAATGTCATACCACTAGATACCTATGTACATAATGGGTCGGCTCACGATGAGACCTCCCATCCTCTTGGTTAGGTCTTGTTTTATTATTTTTCTTTGGGTCGCTTTTGTTTCTTATCGAGAGGCCTTTTATTGCCTTCTCGAGGATCCCTGGTCGAGGCATCTCTAGGTTTTATTTCCTATGGATTTTATCTTTTACCAGCTTCTTTTACCCCCTGGGCCTTTAGCCCCTTCTTCCCACAGGACAAAGTGTAACCCCTCAATAGGTCATCCTAATGCCCAGACTAGGGGAATGGGATGGATGTATGGGAGATAAGATGTAAAATGATTGTATGGCGGGAGAAGACGATGGCTCTTCAAATCCCCCCTGGTGGCTAACCAAAACCCATGGACACAAGATTTCTAAGGCACCCCGTTAATCCCCCAAACAATGGTCAAGTGGGTTAGTGTAAGATCCAAGCAGTTGTTAGAAATGAAAGGAACCTGATGCATATATAAGAAAGTTATAATGATCAAACATGACACATACCATGATACCTGGACCAACTACCTCATGGAGCAAGAGTCTTCTCTGATGCAAGTCCAAGCCGATGGTGATGGATGTTGTTGTTGCTGACATGACAAATCTGGTGAAGAAGAAGAAGGATGGGCCCTCCAGGGCCATGCTCAGGTCAATCCTGCTCTCGGTACTCCATGTCTAGGACCTGTGGGCCTCGAGACATGATCTCCTAGTTATCCCTAGAAATCGGGGATAACACACCCGATGTTGTATGACTACGAGTGTGGTGTTGTTGACAACCCCAACTATTTGACGACCTTAGCTAAGATAAGGTTCTTCTAGATTTAGTTATCAATAATGAAATGAAATGGGGTCCCCTTCACCCACATATATGAATGGAATAGGCGCTCCCCCTATTCAGGATCTACTGGTTCTTCTAGATGAATTTTTGTTGTAGCGACAGTCGATGATATGTTTGTTTTCAATATTTTTTGGATCGAATTGTGAATATAGGTTCGACTCCGTGTCTTTGACTTCGGCCACCAATGACTGTTTCAAGCGACATTCATCGATGTCATGCTAGGGGATTTTATGGAAGTCACACCACTTCCCCGTGTCATTCTTCATATTTACTTTACCCTTGTTGTCATGTGTCTTGGAATGGTTGTCCATAGGTTGTTGGCTAGGGTTGTCTTTACCGTGCTTTGGTTGTTGCAGATTCACAAACCCGAATTCCAATTTGTTCTGGTGCCTAATTTTTTTCTCGATTTTGACGGTATATCGATAAGAAGCTCCCAATGATGAGATGTTTGAGAAATCCATTTTGGTTTGGATGTACCTATGCATATCTCCACGATATTTCAGAACCGGATGTCTCTTAGAGTCTTTGATACCCAGCTTGGTGCGTAAGATATGGAAAGTATTTGTGAACTATAGCATTGTTTGGCTCTTGTCTTACCGTAGTGTGGCCCATCTCATGTAATGGTATTCATAGTTATCAATAGGATAGTACTTTTCTTTGAATGCATACATAAAAAAATCCCAAGTGGGCTCAGCCCCATATATTCCATATTCCTCTATGGAAATTTTCTCCCAGTAATTTTCCCACCAATGTTTGACATGGGGGAGATCCTTAAGGAGTGCCAAGGTGATCGTTTCCCTGTCGGAAAATTTTTAAATAGAGAAATAACCTTCTAATATATTTAACCATTTTTCATGGGCATTTGAATCTATCTGACCTTCAAATATGGGAATATCAAAATTAACTTGTACCTTGAAGGGAGAGGTTCCTCCAAAATGGTCGCTTAATGAAGATGTGCCTGTTACTATCGTGTGATAGCTTGCTCAAACAACAAGTTAATATAATTTTATACTTCATTGTCTTTCTTTTATGCTGCCATTGAGGGTTTATTGGGTGTGTGATAGTGATTTTCCTCAAGAGAGAAAAACTCGAGACCCAACTGGTTATAATCGGACCTTGTCGAGGACATGCACTGAAAAATAGTCAAGAGTAGCCTACTCTGATAGCACTAATCCAGATTTATTTTTGGAATGAAATGAAAGAAGATAAATTACAATGAAATACTCATGAAAATTGCCAGAAATAGAGAAATATAGTAATACTTGATTCTATTAATGAAATAATTGTAAAGATACTGTAAAAATACAGAGTGCAAGACTCATTATAATGGTGCCAGCTTTATCTCTAAGAAGAGATATGACGGATATGCTCATTCGCAAGAAGATGATTACAATGAGGCTATGAAGGCCTTTTTATGATAAACATGAATTCCAAAAACCTAGACATCCAAAAACCTAACCCTAGGAGATGAAACACCAAAAGTCATGTAGGCCTCGTTTGGGTAAGTTAGTACATTAACTTCCCAAGGTCGTAAATTTTGCATACGATCTTTGTTTTAGGAGTGTGATAGCCCATTGGAAAGGTATTTTCAATAAATACTCATTACATCATTAAACTTTGACTCTGTCTATAATTTGACTATGGCGAGCCAAAAAAAATAAATGTTTAGGGGCCCAAAATGGCCCTGGATGTACAACAAGATGTGTTGACATGAAAACATACAAAATAAGCCAGTTGGATTAGGTGGGGGGAAACAATATCCACTTGGAATATGTGTAGGGCTCCAGACAGCCTCGGAAGTGTAGAACCCACAATTACAAAGAAGTACTAAAGAACGTGTTTTACTAAAAACTAACAAGAGGAGCCAGTTGGAATAGGTGGGTGGCCACCAATATCCACCTGGATCAATATTGTCAAAGATCTCCAAATATGGGTAACGAACAATATGACTGAAGTCGATAAGGAAGGATTTAAAAGTGAAGAATATCAAGAACAACCTCATGAATCTCATGAGCCTGCAAAACAATAGTTAAATTCATTTTGGGATATCTCTTATGGTGAGGATGAAGAATAAGTTGAAGAGGTACACATCTCACATAACGTTGTTACCACCAAGAGTTATAGTAAGAAGGCTTCTCATGACACCCCTAGTACCACTAATCCTACTTCTCACACCATTCCCACTTCGAAACAACCATCTTCTCCGACCAATTCTACTCCCAACTCCTCCAAGACCACATATTCCAACCCTAAAATGATTGATCAAACACCAAAACCCAATATTTCATCCACACCCCTGTCCAAGTTGGAATATGATTTCCTAGAAGATATGAAGAAGATAAAATCTAATATTTCCTTGTTTTAGCTTATGAAGATTCCACAAATTCAAGAAATTTTTATCAAAACTCTGCAAGGGAAAACTTCCTCTGGAACAAAGTAAGTTAACATTGGAACACAGAAAGGAACAACCAAGGTAAGTTCTTATATAAATAACACTCCATATAAAATTCAAGTAGCGACTAATGTGTCCCTAACTGGTCAAATATATAGATCTACCACCCCTCATTTCCTCACTACTTTTAAAATCTTCAATAGAAATGTCCATAACTACATGGTAGACTCAAGATCCTCATCTAATGGCATACCCCTAAAGGTCTGTGAGAAGCTTAGTTTCAAACTTGAACCATATGAAATTTAGATTATTCAGTTAGATAGAACCAAAATTAAAGTTACGGAGAATTGAAAAAATTCTTTATCGGGATGTCTATTAAGACAAAATTCCATCAAACTATAATAGTAGTAGACATACTTGACAACTATGGTAGGATTTTAAGTCGAGATTGGTTAGATATGTTGAATGACTACTTTGCTACTGATTGGTTCCACTTATGTCTTGCTTATAATGGTAAAATTAATCATATCAGTGTTGACATGGAAAGGTATATGAAACATGTTTTTACTGAACTGAATGAACCAAATGAACTAACAATGTTTAACAACTCAATTTTGGGTAGTTATTCATATGAAACATTTTTTGGGAATTTCACAGCTGAAACATCATCTCTTGTGGAATCTAACACATAATATGAAATCCTTCATTGCACCAATATTGTTGAGCCCAAATGTAATATAATAAATCAGAGTAACAGTTCTTATGATGTACAACCTAACATAGTTTCTAGGGACAGATTAGAAATGTTGGTTAACTCTACTAACCCTACCAAAACAAAAAAAAATATAAAAAATTAAAATCAAATGTTGCAACAAAGAAAGGAGATCCTAACATGTGGACAATATTTTTTGATGGATCCAAATCTTTAGAAGGTGCAGGTGATAGTTTCATATTGAAATGTCCCACAGGAAGAAAAACATTAATTTCATGCAGACTAGAATTCCCATGCACCAATAATACTTCTAAATATGAGGCCTTGTTGCAGGGGTTAAGAAAGGCAATAGATTTGAAGGCTGATAAAATCAAGGTATTTTTTTATTCCAAAATTATCATAAAACAAGGAACACCATTCATTTTCTTTCAAGTCATTTGAAACACTATCAACTTGAGGTTTGGGAACTAATCAAATATTTTGTTCCATTTAATATTTTTTCGATACCTCATTCTCTAACTTGTGACAATGATTTTTTGACCAATGTGGCATCTGGGTTAATACCCTCGGATGGATTGATGCCTGACACTTTTTTTGTTGAACTTTTATACAGACCTTCAATTATCGACAATATCTCTAATTGGAGAGTCTTTGATGATGACCAACAACTGATAAATTTCTTACACCTCAAAGATACTTTCAAAGAATCTATCATTGATGAAGGACAAAATCACCAACTGGTGAATTCAGATACTACTAACCCAGCTCAGTCAAACAACACAACAGGTTCAACCAACGATATCTGAAGGAACATAGTGACATTGGAGAAACTCTATGATCTCCAAGACAAATTCAAGAAATTCATCAACTGAAAAACCAAAAGTTCATCTATGTAGTTTGAAGTGGTGAACTTGGGAACAAATACCATTCCTCAAAAAATTAATCTAGGAAAAATTTGTTCTCCTAAAGAAAAATGGTCTTATGTCAAATTATTATGGGAATACAAAGACATATTTTCCTGGACCTATGAGGATATCAAGACGTATCACACCAATATCATACAACACATAATTCCCATGAAGCTTATGACCAAACCATTTCAATAAAATCTGAGGAAGATGCACCCCAGCCTTGAGCCTCAATTCAAAGAATAATTGAACAAGTTGTTAGCTGCCAAGATCATATTCTTAGTTAGACATATGCAATGGATATCCAACTTAGTGCCAGTAAGGAAAAATAATGGGGATATAAGACTTTGTATTTACTTCAAGAATATTAACAAAGCCTCAGAGAAATATAATTACCCAGTGCCCCCGATGGAACAAATCCTATAGTGTGTATCTAGCTCTGAGATGCTCTCCCTTTTAGATGGTTTTTCCAGTTCCAACCAAGTCTTAGTGGCCCATGATGATCAACTAAAAACAATTTTATGGACCAGGTGGGGAACATATGCTTACAAGAAGATTTCATTTGGTCTCATCAATGTCGAAGAAACATTCCATTGGGCCATGGTCATTGCCTTTAGGGGTCTACTTGGAGAATGTGTTGTGGTGTATCTTGATGATTTTGCTATCTTTTCAAGGGACAAAAAAGACCATATAATTCATTTGAAGAAAGTATTTAATAGGTGAAGAAGATATGACATCTCTCTCAATCCTAAGAAATATGTCTTTGTTGTCGATGAAGGAAAATTGCTAGGCTTCATTGTTTCCAAGCATGGTATGAAAATTGAATCTCAGAGAACTTAAGAAATTGAAAATATCCCTCCCCCTCACAATAAGAAATCCATGCAGTTATTCCTGGGAAGGATAAAATTTGTAAGACGATTCGTCCCCAATTTTGTCGAAACAATGAAACCCATGCAAGACATGATAAAAAATAATAATGAATTCAAATGTAGATCTAAAGAAAAATAATATTTCGATAAGATCAAAATATACATAGCACAAGAACCTTCATTGTTGACCCAGATTTTAGTCAAGAATTCATCATCTACACCTTCACATTAGATATCACATTTGCGGTTGTTTTAACACAAAAGAACCAGAAAGGAGATGAATTCTCTGTATATTTTATGATTTTTGGCTTACAAGGGGCAGAGATGAACTACCTAGAAGTGGAAAAACAAGCCTATGCATTATTTAAAGTTGTCAAACACTTCATGCCATTCTTACTCAAGTCCAAGACCAAGTTATCATTCCTTACCTTGTTGTTAGTAATCTGTTGGTACAGAATGACTCAATAGAAAATATAGCTAATTGGATTATAAATCTACAGGAATACGACCTGGAGATCAAGCCTATGAAAATCATCAAATGCCAAGGCCTATGAAAACTAGTTGTGGAATCGATAAGCGATGGATCACATGAAGATGCTCTGTATCGGGATCAAAATTTTTATGGAAGAGAAATCGGTTACATCCCGGTCAACTCGGACCAATGGTTTTACGAAATGAAATATTACTTAACTCATGGGAAAACCCCATATTATCGTGATCCCAAGAAGAAAAGGGCCCTCAGAATCAAGTTTTCTTAATATCATATCATCCAAGGAATTCTATGCAGAAAAACTTTTGATGGTGTTTTTATGAGATGACTTGAGAAGAGGAATGTGCAGAGGGTCTTATCTGAAATCCATGATGGACCAGCTAGTGGAAATTATAGTGGAAAAACCACTTCTCACAAAATCCTCAGATATGGATACTACTAGCCTACTTTCTTCAAGGACTTTCATGCATATGAAAGGAAATTCCAGCAGTGCCAAATGCTAGTCGGGAGAGAGAAATAAGTTTCACTCCCCCTATATATTGTGTTCAGTGAACACCCATTTCAATAGTGGGGGATGGAAATGATCGGTTCAATCAATCCCAACTATTCCCAACTACACAAATATATCTTGATAGCTACCTACTATTTCACCATATGGAGCGAAACAATTTCCTTGAAGGATATCAACGAAAAATCAGGTGACTTCATTCCTTGAATCCCATATCATCTCCATCTTTGGAATTCCTAACTCATTATTCTTTGATAATTCCAAGTATTTTTCTTCTCTTAAATTGACTAAATTCTCTCTGTAATGGAATATTAAGGTTAAATATTCATCGAATTACTACCCACAAGGGAACGGTTTAGCAGATTCAACTAATAAGAACCTTATTAAAATTCTCAGGAAAATTGTCAACGACCATCAAAGAAATTATCACCTTGCTCTTCAGAATTTCTTATGGGCTGATAGAGTGATTCCCAAGTCATCCATTGGTCACTCCCATTTCTTCCTAGTCTATGGAAAGGAAGCCACTATGCCTACATGCCTTGCAACTATCCCAATATGCCCAAGATGAGGCTTTCCCGGTAATGTAGGAGAGATTAACCATGTTGTTAAAACTTGAGGAAGAAAGGGAAAAAGATAAGATGAACCTAACACCCTATCAAGAAATAATCAAAAAAATGGTTTTACAAATCAGATGTGGGTAACAAAGATTTACAAGAGGGAGACCATGTTCTCAAATGGGACAAATATAATGAACTTAAGGGAAAACACACCAAATTCTAGAAATTGTGGTTAGGACCCTATCTGATTCACCAGAAAATAGGTCCTAGAAATTTCAGTCTTAAAACATTACAAGGAGATGAGGAGGAGATTCATGTCAATGGCCAAATCCTTAAAAATACTTCTCCTAATCACCAATGGTGATGTATCCTTCTACATAGTAGTTTTTTCTATGTTTCCTTCTTTTCATTTTCTATTTTTTTTCACTCCAATCATCCTTCCCTTCTCTCCCAATCCTCATTTTCCATGCCTTTTCTTGAATTTTTCTTTTCTTTTTACACCTTTCATTTAGAATAGATTATTGTTTGTTTCTTTGGACCATCCTTTTCTTTCACAATGGGGACCCAAGACTGTTGGACTCATGTAAGTGCCTTGTTTTGTGGGTACCTTTCCATATTCAAGTGGTCAAGCAATCTTGAGATCAATGTTTATATTCATGAATGATGATACTACTGAAAAGAGGAACTTGTTCATCTGTTCCAAAAGAAAACTTCTAACCCATAAATTTAGTACCTTTTGATGGATTATGTCAGTTATCCTCACTTATGTGACCACTCTCATGACATCCATGTGTTCCACTCAAGATTTTTGAAATGTCTTGAATTCATTGTCTTCTACATAATTCCAGTGACTCTCCCCTTGATATTCCCAATTCTCAAATGCATCGATGATTCATGTTTATGGACACATGAGAATAAACTGTCGACTGAGACTAGTAAATCAAAGTAACTCTCATATCACCCCGCTTCCCACTTACCTTCAACTATGTTGCAAAAGAAACACATAAATATTATATCTAAAAGGTGAATATATAAAATCATAATCATAAGGAAGTTTAAAACGCTACTAAAATCATCGAAAGTACAAGAAAACCCGTTGGGGATATGGACACTCACTGGTAGTTGGGTCATGCTTGTATGATACCAAGGCATCCTCGTCCAGGCTATGGACATTCGCTGGCAGCAATGCAATGTCGAGTAAGAGAAATGAGAAAACACTTTGGTCTGTAACAGTTGCTAAGAATTCCTCTATGGTGTTACTCTCAATGTTTCATTGTGTATTTATGAAGTGAACACCCATTAACACTCACTCGAATTATGTGGAAGATCACTGGTAACATGATTTATTTATATCTTTTCCTCATGCTACTAGATGTGGAGTCCTCAATCTGTATATTGAATGAACTATTAAAAGGTATTTTTTTTCTTTAATTTGGTTGAAGTCACTCTCCTTTGAACTCAGAGATAACTGGTTCTTCCCAGTATGTCGCCATTTCATTTGGCTCACCTCCCACAACAACCCATTTTATTTTTCTTATGGGTCCCTATTTTTATTCCTAAATTTTTCCTACAAGGAATACATTCCTACTTCACTAAGGAGATATGAGATTGAAAAACGTTTTTTTTTTCTATTACTTATATAGTTTATGCATTCGTTGTGAATAACAACCCTTTGGAGGTAGTCATAAACAATCCCCCTGATACTACATTCTTCAACCTCTCCTCCCCAATTTTATCATTCCTCTCCCTCACAGTAAAGACTTGATCCCTAGTTTTACTTAGCCGGTGTGATTGATATCACTCTTATACCCTTCCCCTAAGTTGTGATTGATTTGTAACAAGCCTCACATGATCTTTTATTAAAAAAAAAACCTTTCTGATGTTCTCATTGGAAATGGGTTTGCTGGAATCATCTTAGTTCACATGTTTCACTCCAAACACCACCTAGAACTCCGACCATCACACTTTGATAGATATGATGCATCAACTTTACTCCTTATGTGGAATCCCATGGATAGATAGATTCAAACCTAGTGTGTAGTCGACCCCCCCCTGCCCCCTAAGTCAGTATGACATGTTCGATCACTAACTCCCCAAGTGGAATCTCAATATTGCACATTTTTCTTCCTCCTTTATCAATCTTCAATAAATTACCTTTTATTTCTCGTGGGACTCTTCACTACCCCAAGTTATCAAATGAATATTCCTTCTATACCATCCTCATTGGATTCCAATTCATCCTTCATCCTCTCAAACTATGTAACTCTAACTCCGACAACCTTTTCTAGCCCTCCCACTTGCGCATTTGGCACATTCTTACAAGATAAAGGTATATTCTTTCGATATTGATTCCATAGGAGTACAGACATTTCCTTCTCCTGTGGAATTCCGAGGGATGAGCTCCTATGTATTTTCTCTAACGTCTTGCAAAGACTACGCTCGACACACCTTTTGGAAAATGGAATATTATTTTGATGCCTTTTCTTCAAGGTTTAGTTTGAACCTCAACCTGACGACCTCTAATGCAAAGAATCTGACAATTCCCACCTTCTCCACAACATTGCATACTTGTCAGGTCGACATGCCTTTATAAATAAAAAAGAATATGCTTTCGATAACCCTCCAATCGTATCTCAAATTAATATGCGATCCTTCCCTCTCTAAAATGCATGACTCTGATAACTGTCATTTTGAACCTCAACCTTTCACCACATCCGATGCATGAATCCAGGCAAATTCCACCCTTAATGAGCATTAATGACAGATATTAAGGCCATATATAGAAATGATTCTCATACACACTCGAGTTATGGATCATTTGTGATTTTTTAATGTGCATTATGAGATATAAACCCCCCTATTCAGACATATCATATTCCATAAGTTTGAGAAGCATTGGTTATGTCTTTATTTTTCATTGAGTGTTACTGCACAATTACTGTAGCCTCTTAATCATAGGTATCCCATTTTTTTCTTTTAAATGTTTTTGTTTTTACTGTTAACAAGTTATGTTTATTAGGTTGATATTCATTTCAATGTGGTAATACATCATCAAATGATAATCAATCATGACAAGCCAGAATCTCTAAATACCAAAGGGATCGGTTTACTTCTAGTCAGTTGCAGGACCTGAATCATCGTCTCGACTATTTGAAGTGTTGGTGACTGATACTAATCACCACACTAGTGAATACCATTTCCCTGGTTATGAAGAAATCTATAGGATCTTCCATTCTATAGATTTCTCCACAAATGAAGAAAATTTGGGATTTTACCATAATATCCTAAGAAGCAACATCCATTTAGTAGCCACTTGACCACTTGTTTTCCCATACAATGAAGCAGTGAAATGGTGCCTCAAACAATTTTATATAATAGCAGTGATCATCATGAGAAAACAAGGGAAGCAGGTAGTGTCCCTGAGACCTAAATACATCGACTCGAGATATCAACTTCCCACTCTGACATGCTCTCTCAATGAACCGTTCTTAAAATGGTTTTCTCATGAAAGCAAAGGACCAACTAAGAAAATGAAACACTGGTGGGCTGATGAAGACAAGACCCTCAAACAAGGCCAAAAATTAGTTCCCACTCACAAGCTCAAGATGCCCTACAAAATTTTGGTAGCCATGCTTTTTCGGCTATATGGAGAAGAAAAGAGCACACATTTTCAGACTGATTGGATTCCTTTAGCACACACCATCGTCAATATAGGTCAAGTATTCAACTTGGAAGACATCCTAGATTTCAACATATGTCTACACATGAAAAATATCCCAGGTATGAAGAAATCCTATTTTTATATGGCATCCTACATGATTGATGTCATATTCTCCTCTGTATAGTTTGTTGACCTGAGGTAGAACTAGGATTGAAACTAACCCCGCATCCATGTATATTTCTCTCATTTATGGATCATTAATTACATAAAACACTATTATGACATATGCAATCTCTTCCTAGCCTCGTTGTAGTTTATTTTGTTTGGTTTCCCAAGACACATAATTTCCTTCGAAGCCACGAATGGGATGAAAGGGGTATCTCATTGGCTTCTCTATAAATATTATTCATATATCAAGGTGTATGGAACCACTAGAGCCCCACACATTTTACCCTACTTTTTCCTCGACCATTTTTTGATGAGGGAGATTACATACCAAACCATGGGGTCGAGGGTCACGACACTATTGAAAATTAGTAGCAAAAAACTTTGACCATTTTTCCCTATCCATATCGGAAGTTACACTATTTCCAATGGCCAACATGAAAGGAAAGAAACAAAGGACCTACAATATTTAATCCTATTCCTAGGAGATCCCAAAGGCCATGATCCTCATGAGCTTGCAATCATCCATGCTAGGTCTGTTGGTCTCACCCATTCTAACATCCATGTGGTCAATTTTGAAGAGGACAAGTTTAAGGGAACTCTCTCTTATGATGATTTTTTTCATCAATTACCCCATGATGTTGCCAAGAGTGAACTTGAAAATGAAAAAGAATATATCAAGAGGGTAACTCTAAACCAATTCAAGACATTACTTCAGCAAGAGCAGGACACTGACATCACAAGAGAGCAGGAGAAAACTAGGAAGGAAGAAAAGATAGAACAAAAAAGACTCCAAGTTGAGTAGGATTATCATAGGAGGCAGGATGAGGAGGCGAAGAGAATAAAAGAACATGAGCACATGGTGCAACAAGTTTTTCTCCAAAAGAAGAAAGAAAAAGAATCCAAATCCAAGAGGTTGGCAGATGAAGCAGAAGCCAAGAGGTTGGTTGATAAAGAAGAAGCCAAGAGATTGGATGATGACGTAGAGTAAAAATAGGTAGCTAATGAACTTGAAGATAAGAATAAGGAAGATGAGTTGTTGATACAAAAAAAATTGCAAAATTTAAGATAGACTCCTAACACACCATCAACGCCTATTCTAGGCATTGTGAACATGCCTCCTGAAGAATACACTCCCATAAGTACTATTCGAGGAGATTCCTTCTTCTCCTCCCAAGCCCTGAATTTTGAGGGCTCTGTAGTAGCCATTGGAGACTACTATTTTGGTAATATGAAAACAATTATTGGGAAGATATCGTCCAAGAGGAAAAAAGGAGAAGACACAAGGTCAAAATCCTCTACAAGGAGGGTAGTAGAATGGAAAGCAGGGCCTAATCATGAAGAAAACACACTTCAAGAATCCTCTAAAATCAATGGTTTTGCAGGGATAATTGCCTCATATATCCTTGAGGTAACTAACTCTCTTAACACTGCCAAAAATAGAGTCATTAAAGTGGATATGGAGTTGAGAGATGTGAAAGACAAGATCACCACAGATTTCCAGAAAGACGCTAAAGTAGTTGATAATCTCAATACAGAGAAGATGAACATATATCTACAATATCAAAGAGACCAGATGAATGTGGAATTCGAGAAAAGGATGAAAATCCAATGGGACACCCATAACAATGAGTTAGAAGGAGAATATCATAAACTCAATACAACCATAGAAGAGATCAGGGCATCAACAGGTATTGTAGAATATATCAAGGAACATGCATTAGTATTGAGTGAAGAACTCATGGAAGGAAAGAATGAACTCCTTGATCTACTAGATATCATGCGGTATGAGCGAGAGGAACAAATCAGGCTACAAATAACATTGGTAGAAAATCAAGAAAGGCATCAGGAAGAAAGCGAAGCCTTGGAGGAAATGCTCAGTTGGCAAGATATGCACAAATATTCACCTACCACACTGCCAATATATTCCAATAGGGAAAAAATTAGATTCCAGATGCTCTTTGACACTTCAAAACCTCTCTTCAAGACTGCACAGATCATTCAAAAGGAAGCAATTTCCACTTGCATGAAGCTATGGAGTAGTTCAAGTGATCTTGTGAAAGAAGCAGGGATACAACCAATGCAGTCCATAGATGAAACAACATATGCCAAAAAAAGAATGGTTGAGGTGGAGGAACAGAAGAAAACCATCAAGACGAACATTCATAATATGTGTCAATTTGAGAGAGAATCAATTGAAGAAAACCTACTGAGACCTGCCCGACTCACCCAAAAATCCAATTCTTTGTCAAGAATGCAACAGAGAAGTTATACCAAGAAGTATCCACCAAAGTTTGCAATGGAGAATCAGTCTTGGAAATATTATAATAAAAAAAACTCGAAATCATATTGAGGGATCATTCCCTCTGGAAAGACTATCAAGATCAATTATAGGAACATGGAAGCTCATGACTACAAACTTCACAATTTCTTCCAGATGTTTCCTTCTTCAGTTATTGTAATCTTATTTTTTAATTAAGAATATGAGGAGCCTCTTTTTGAAAAATTTCCCTGATTTCATGATTTCAAAGATAACTATGTAAACAATCACTCCTCATTATAAGAGGGAAGACTTTCCATTTGAAAGGGCTTTTGGTTTCAGAATGTAGCAAGAAAGTATTTTTACTGCAAGTTAATTTGAACCCAAAGACATTTTTTTTGGATATTATGGTGTTGATATGTATGAATCTGATTATTCAATTTATGCATGTCTATTGCTTTAGCATGTGAATGTTGGTTTATGAATTATTTCTGAATTAATTCTTTCATTATTTACAGTTACCATGATTTTAAAAGTGAGTACAATGACAGTATGATGTAGTTAACTAATCAATTACTTGATTCTAACTACTCATGCGGTTGAACTTTCATGTTACATGTATTATGAATTTATTCTATGCAAAAAATATAAATATTTCAATATATTCATCCTTGTTAGTTTGCTCATGATCATGATATGTTAGCTTAGAATTAAATAGATATTGCATATTAGGACTGTAATCATTCATCTTAGCTTAGAATTAGTTAGTCATAATTTTTATTTTTAATTCATCTGAGAACCTTCAGTTCCTAGATTCATATTTAGTTAGTATRTTAGTTATATYGGTAACCATGCCAAAATCTYGTCGAAAAYGCTATTCCAAATGAGAGTGGGTCTAATTAGGACCTTCCATCAACCATTTTCCCTCATTTGATTGAACGGGTCATTCTATCCCCTCAACACCTCCTTCTAGTTGGTTTTGGAGAATTGGGAAGTTGGTGCTTCCTATGAATGTAATATTTGATATATAAGAAAGCACTTTGTGGTTTTCTCCTATTTGGGTTTCCACATAAATTCTAGTGTATTGTGCATGTGGTTATTTGATGTGATGATATTGCTTATAGTTATATGCTCATTATATAGTGAATGAAATCACAAATGATATAATGATGATAAAGTTAAAGTTTATATATTGTGATTGAATGGTTCATAATCAGATCCAGGAGCTTGATGGGGCTCATAAAGGCCTAAAAATAAAATTTCTCATAATGGCTTCAAAATGGACATGTGCGTAGGACGCATCGATACAAACCCAACACAACTCGAATGGGATCAAATAGACGTCGTATTCTCCTGATATCACGTTTTTTTTTTTTTCCAAACAGATAAAAAAATGATGACTGTACAGTCCGTACAGTGCCACGTGGTAGCTAACTGTATAGGTCATACGACCATACAACTGAAGTGGTAGGTGATACCATCAAAATTCACTCATATATTGCAGTAGGAGTAGAGCCCGACACCCATCAGTTTATTTCATGATTTTTTTATCAAGGGTGATCGAAAGAGAGCAAACTCATAATGATATTGTTTTAACTCAGAATCATGGACCGAAATATGTATGAACAGTCTAGGTCTTAGTATAACTTCAGTCAGTAGGTTGTAGTAAGGGTAAGCAAGAGGAAGACATTAACAATAAAATGTAGAGGTCGATCGAAGACGTCAAGCCTTTCAGCAACCCCAAGGATGAACGATTTAAACACGAGAACTCCTAGAATTTAAATCACAAGGAAACTAAGGAATATCACAACGTTACAACAAATCATTTATCATAGCACAGTCACAATGGTTCATGTGAATCTGTCGATCATGAACTCCTTATAATCAGAAAGAAAATAGAGTAAATAAGAAAGTTGACTGCCATTTAAACAAGAAATCTTGGATGCACATACATGATTAGAAAAACTAGTGCTTCATCAAAACCATATAACAGGGAGCTTAGCTCTACCAACCATCCTTACAAAATATGAAAACTGAGTCTATATACTCAGATAAATTCACCTCCTTGGCCCCAGGAGGGTAGATGAGCTACCTCATTTAAGGATTTACATGCGCAAGATCTTCCTTCAGACTGTACATGTAGCTTCTTATCTGACACTGCTTCAGATGACATGGCTTATGAAGGGAAATTATCCATCGGAGTACCATGAGCTGACTACTTCTAACCCTCCCCACGCCTTCCATTTATGGGTTGAGCTGAGGTCTCGACCACCTAATCAATATTCATTAGCTGCTTCTTCCATGGAGGGTGGTCGAGACTGAATACACAAAGAGTGGCCACGTGTCGTCTTTCCAAATCTTGGAGGCCAGCCTTCATTTCTTTAGGTTTCACTCTCAATGTAACCACAGGACCATGCAACTATCTTTAAGGACGCTTCAGCATTTTCCTTTCGGGGATTTCCTCATGCTATGTCCAGGATCCCCGATACCCTGTGTTGCAAAATTGCCCTATCCAAACCAACGACTTGATCTTCCCTCAACATCAAAGGTCAGGATTTCTTCCTTATCCGGATCTTAGCCATCTATGGTATGAACAGGTGCCCATCGTTTCCCTTTGGCCCTACTTTCCATATGATAGTGGGTTGTGACCTTGCACTAAAACCAAATGTGCTCCATGGATTTCGAGTATCGACAATGGGAGGGAGTAAACTCCTCACCCTTGATAATCCCAATTGTCGAAATTGCGAAGGGGGCTACATCATGCTGGTGCCTTCCTTACCCCTCGCTCATATAATCACCGGCTAGGATCATGGGCCTATCCCCAAGGGCTTTTGCATATCGCATTTCGGGGTTTCAAAATGCAGTGGAGGATAAACCCTTTGTCCTTTGAAGTCTCGATAGCCGAAATAACGACCAGGCTTAATCGCACACCACGTGCCCCCTGGTTGAATGGCCTAGATCAATATTTAGACGTGGGGCCCCTTCTGGCCTGGACCCTCCGCCGCATGTCTTCTAAGATCGGACTACCAAGATCACTCTCATTGAATGACCCTAATCCTTTCAGGGTTTCACGCACTGTGGATACATGATGTATCCTATATTCATTCTCCCGGTTGCTCAATATGCGAAACCATGGATTTTCTCCACGCATTCCCGGGGTGGATGGTTCAGATCACATCGGTGCTTTCACTTTAAATATCCTGAAATCCCCCTTGTCCTCTTCTCTAGGCCCCACCTTTCCACCGAACCTTAGGTCATGACCGTGGGCCAGGATCCCGGGGCTATCGCATTTTGCGTTTCGGGGTTTTGAAACCCAAGGGAGAACCCTGTCCTCCCAACTTGCGATCATCGAAACACCGACTAGTTTTCACCTGTCCCCACTGGATCGGACAGCCCCGATCATTTTGGCAATATGGGTGCTATCTCTTGTGCTAAAACTCATGCAACTCCATTGACTGCAATTACTCGTCGATCATCGATCTTCTCCATCGATTGATCCTCGTCGTTGAATACTAGAGCCGCCCACCTGCTTGCATTTTTAACCTGATATGGATTTTCTGTGTACTACACATTGCGCTCATGGTTGTGACCTTGGATAACTTCATCTAATGGAATTTTTAAGCCCCACTTCATGCATTTAACACCAAGGGACCGAAACCAAAGAGAAACTACCCCATTGCAAGAATTGGTGCCAACATTAGGCTCCATGGGGGATAAAGTCATCCCTATGATGCTCTAAGAACTCCTTTTGGAGTTCCAGTTGCCTTCTATTGGGCTGTGGAGTCCCTTATTGAAACCAAAAACAAAAACAATAAAAACAATATTTACAAAAACAGAGGAGCCATTTAAGGCTCAAACAAAACATGTCTTCGGGAAATGCCCATTCACTAGGCTATTAAAAACTTCTTCGCCTCCCAAATCCTGCAACCTGTAAGTATTGTTTGAAAATAATTCAAAGATTTTGAAGGGCCCAATCTAGAGGGCTTCAAACTTGTTGTGTTTTCCTCTTTCCTTCCTGGGCGCATCCCACTTAAGCACCAGATCTCCTAGCTCGAATTCTTCCTTTCTGACCTTCCTGTCAAAGGCTTGCTTGATCTTCTACTAATGATTGCGAGCTCTATTCAATACATGTTCTCTTGCTTGTTGCACTTCCACCAGTTGATGAATTCTTATGACCATATGATCTGGCTCTCTTTAATAATCTTGAAAGAATTTTTCCATAGGAAAAACCAGCTGAGTGGGAAATACAACTTTTGTCCCATAAACAAGTTGAAAAGGGGAGGTGCCTAAGGACTTCTTTGTTGTCACTCGATCAGCCCACAGAGTGAATTTGAGCTTTGAATCCCATGATTTGTTATTGTCTTCCAACAATCTTTTAATGAGATTGAACAGACTTTTATTGGAAGACTCTGCCAGTCCATTTCCTTAAGGATAATAGGGAGTGGAATGAATCAGTGAAATATCAAACTGCTCACAGAACTTAACCAAAGGTTCATACTTGAAAGAAGCAACATTATCAGTGACAATTTTGTTGGGACAGCCAAATCTGGCTATGATATACTCCAGGAAGCTGATAATTACCGTGTGTAAAGCACTCTTGGTGGGGACAGCTTCTATCCACTTGGTGAAATAGTCTGTTGCAGTCAGGATCCATCTATGTTGGCCACTTGAAGGAGGGTGAATTTCTCCAATGAAGTTCAACCCCCATTGTTGAAAGGGTGTTGAAGCTACTATAGGATTTATTGGCAGTGATTTGAGTTGTTGCTTCCCTGAGAACCTTTGGCATTTGATGCAGGCTCTGACTTCTCTGCAGACATCAGTGAATAAGGTGGGCCAGTAGTACCCAGCCCTAATAATTTTGTGGGTTGTGGTCTTCTAGAAGTGGTGTCCCCCACATAAGCTGCTATGGAAATCAAACATGACTCTTTGGGCCTCTTGTGGGTTCAGACATCTCAGAAACACCCCCAGAGGGTATTTCCAGTATAAAACCTGGTCAATAAGGCAATACTTGACTACCTTGAGCTTTAGAGCTCATGTCTTACTTTTCCCCATTCCATCAGGGGGATTTAATTCTAGCAGAAAATATATAAGGTCTTTATACCAAGTGCATTCTGCTAATGACAAGTTGTCCTAAGTATCTTTGTTGGACAACTCATCTTGCTGAATATCTAAGAAAACATTGATGAAATTGACCCCCAAGGCCTTACAATTGGATTCAGCCAGCAACTTGGCTAAACCCTGCCCTTTAACCAACTTGGTGGGCTTTATCTCCAGGTCAAACTCAAGGATCTTGGCAATCCATTTACCCCTTCTCCCATATAAGTCAGGCTGTATAAGAATGTCCTTCATAGAAGCTGAAGGAATGTATGCAGTGACCTTTGAGTGCAAGACATAGACTCTGAACGCTTTGAGAGATTTCACTAGGGCATAGACCTACTTCTCCATAATGTCATATCTGATCTCAACATCCCTTGGTGCTCTGCTGAAAAAGGAAATGGGTTGCTTTAACCCCGCATCATTCTTCTGTAGTAGGACAACAACCATTGTATCAAAAGAGGAAAAGGAAAAAACTAAGAAATCCTTTGAGTAATTAGGACTGATAAGCACAGGTGCTTCAGTCAGTGCTTTTTTTATTTGGTCAAATGATTTCCTGGGTTCGGCAGTCCATTTTACTTTATTCCCCTTTTTTAGCATAACTGTGATGTGTTTCACCAACTCAGCAAAATTTGAGACAAACCTTCTAAGAAAGTTAATCTTTCCCAAGAAATCATGGACCTCTTTTACGGACCCGGGAAGTGATAGGGTCTGAATAGCCTCTACCCGGCTGGGATCAATCCTCACTCCCTCTGATGATACTATATGGCCTAACGGATTCCCCTCCTTCATAGAAAACAAATATTTCTTTGGGTTTAATGAGAGATCAAATCTCCTGCATTTCAAGAAAACCTTCTTCAAGTGACAACAATGTTCTTTATCAGATCTAGAAAAAATTGTGATGTCATCTAGATAAATAACCACAAACTTATCCCTTTCCCCAATGAAGGCTATGTCCATGGCTTGTTGAAAAGTTGCTCCTGCATTCATCAATCCAAAGGGAATTTTGGCATACATGAATGTGCCCTAAGGAGTGGTAAACGTTGTTTTTTCTCTATCCTCAAGGAGAACAGAGATTTGATTGTAGCCAGAGTAGCCATCAATCATTGAAATCTTGGATGCTCCTATTACCCTTTGAAGTATGTGCTCCATTTTGGGAAACAAGTAATTGTCTTTCTTTGAGCTCCTATTC
The DNA here is from genome assembly GCA_009831015.1 of Picea engelmannii. NCBI lineage: Eukaryota > Viridiplantae > Streptophyta > Pinopsida > Pinales > Pinaceae > Picea > Picea engelmannii. Next base: position 91,986 of record ML799923.1, on the reverse strand, counting down.
AGGTTCCTAAAGTCAACACATAGTTTGATCTCGTTGTTTTTCTTCCTTACCGGAACTAAGTTGGCCACCCACTCTGAATATCTCAAAGGCACAATGATCTGGGCATCCAGTAGCTTCTTCACCTCTTTCTCCATAATAGGCAGCAGCATGGGATTGATCTGTCTTAGTTTCTACCTAAATGCTTTTCCTTCTTCTTTGAGTGGGATCTTGTGTTCAATGATAGAGGTTTCATATGCTTTGAGGTCTTCATAGGTCCATGCAAATATATCAGCAAATTCCCTCAACAACTCGGTATACTCAACCCTTTATTTTTTTGACAGGCTATTGGACAACTTGATAAATTTTGTTTCTTCCTCTATGCCAATGTTGCACTTAGTTACATCAGCCTCCTCATTTGAGACCTTACCCTTTACTTCCACATCATTCCCATCGAACAATATTTCTAAAGGAACTAGTCCCTTTGGAATGTGATTTCTAGGAAACTGAACAATATGGTTATTCGCAATTTTGTTTGAAAAATTCTCAGGGTGAAGGTCACCTTCAGGATTAGGATCCTGATCAATGTGCAATGCAAAGAATTCATCGACAGACTAAAGAAATTTTTTGATTTCCAGATCATCCTCAAATACCTTCCAATGCTTGATATTGTCTGGTACAGAGGGCCTATATCTTATCTCAACCTCATGCTTGATCTTAACAGGCAAAGGGATCTTAAAATGGCTAGCTGAAACAGCTAGGGAATCGACCAAAGTATTTTCCTCTCTTGGAATAAATGAAATGTTGAATGTTGAGAAAAAATTGTCAATTAGGTCCCATACCTCATTTCTGTAACTTATGAGTAGAGGATGCTTAGTTTGATAAGCATTTCTGATTTGCTGAACTATCAACTCTGCATCTCCAAACACTGCTACCTCTTCAATTCCCATTTCTTTTACGGCTCTCAAACCTAACACAAGGGATTCATATTCTTCCATATTATTGGTGGTATCGAACTCTAGCTTGTAGGACATGGATATGGTTTCCTGACAAGGTGACACCGAAAACACTCTGGCGCCAACACCTTCACTAGAAGGGGCTCCATCGAAGAACAATTTCCACACAGAGGTAATTGGAGGAGGTCTTTCATTATAAGAAATGGGTTGCTTTTTGATTTCGAGAGGGGCTTTAGGAGTATCAGTGAGCTGTAATAAACTAGACCCCATATCAATGTCAAGTGAAAATATAGGGTGATTGGTGGGGTCTACCTCATCACTAACAATTCATGCCATCTGAGCCTCTCTATACAATCTTCTGTGTTCCCCTCCAAATACCATAATGGTGGCATAAGTGAGGTCCATCTGTAATGTCCCTCCAAGATTTTTAATCGAAGATCTTGACAACAACATGCCAAACTTGGGAGGGACATCAGCTACCACAATGTCCATGACCACACTCTTCATGGGCAGCTGAAACAATGATACTACCAGGTCTTTGATGACTCCAATACATTGCACCCTCCTTGAATCAAAAGAATACAAATCATGATAGGCCTTTGTTACTTCCAGTGCCAATTCTTCCATGACTATTTTGGGCATAAAGTTGTGGGAAGCTCCTGAATCCATGAGGAAATTATGCAGCACCTTATCATGTATGTTCAGGGATGTGTAGAAGGGAGGGGATGAATCATCTATGTCTTCTACCATGGGACCTAGGACAACTACTGGCTTTTCATCTTGTAGATTTATCGAGTCTGTGGAAGGCTGGGGGGACTCAGACTGTAGCAGCTTGGAGAGGGACCTTTTGAAATCTTCTTTTTTAACTAGTTCCAAGAGGGCTACAAGAATTCTAATTTTTTGAATTTCATGCTCAAAACTAAAGGAAGAAGGAGGCTTAGGAGCTTCTCTTACCTCAGGGATAGGGTCTTTGGCTGTTGGAGAAATATTTTGAGTGATCCTTTCCTTGGTGGTGCACGTTGTAGGCTTAGTAGGTCTTTTCGCTACAAGAGGTTGATCAAGAATATCAACCTTCCCTTCATTCCTCTTTGACCTGAGGTTGTATCTGTTAGGATTGTTTCCTTTGGCCTTCTCCCCCTTACCCAACTCATTGATTTGACTGTTCATAAGGGATTATTCATATGTGTATTGAGTCAAATGGGGGAAAGGGGAGGTGTCTCCAAAACAATGGATTTCAAGACCAAGCTCATCTATCTCCTATCCTTCCTCACCAACAACAAGGTTATTTTGAAGAGGGGTTTGGATCCTCTGGTCGTCTCTATCTCTATTCCTTTGTTCCCTTGGCATAATTTGAGGGACATTATTATTTGGCCTCCTGAAACCTCTATTATTAGTACTTTGGGGGTTTCTATATATGGGCTTCCCTTCTAATTCCCACCTTTCCATCCTAGACGAAAGTGATTTCAACACTTTAGTTACCTCGTCCCCTTGGGGGAGAAGGGCAGAGCAACCTGATGAGGAGGGTTCAGCTCTCCTGTTGAGCATATCTATATCTGCTTTATTTCTGAGTCGATCAACAACCAATATATTTGACTCAACTTCCACAGTCGAATCTTGCATGTGAGCTAAGGAAATGACTCGTCTTTCCCTCAACAAGAGGCAGAAATTGGGATCAAAAGAACTAGCATAAGTGATTTTGGCAGAGGCTTCTGAGGGATTTATCTCAGTGAGAATCTTATTGTACATTTTATTGAATCTCTTGGAGAAATCAGAGATAGACTCTCCTTCCATTTGTTTCATGGACCCAAACTCTATCATGTAATACATGAAGTCTTTTTTGTCTCCCTGCTGTCTCAAGAAGGAATTTTCCAAAGCCTCAATCCCATCGATAGATCCAAGAGGCAGGGCCTTAAACTATTTCCTGGCCTTTCCTTCAAGGCTATGGAAAAAAATCCTAATCCATACATCTACATGCATGATAAAATGATCATCTGTGAAAATGTAAAAGGCTTCAAGGTGTTGTTCTGTAGATATGTCTCCTTCACTTGTGAACCTGGGTAACTGCTTAAGGTAGCCATTTGCTGGAAGGGCATTGAGAGGCTGAGGTAACACAAAGGGAGCATACCTAGCAGCTATTATAGCCTCCATTTTAGTCATGGGGTGATTTTCTCCTGCCATAGGAATATTAGGTGGAGGAGAACTAGGAGGAGAAGGAGTTCAAACAAGGGATACTAGAGCTAATATTTCAGGTAGAATAGGAAAAAATGGAGGATTCGGAGAGAAGGATATAGGGCTTGAATGACTAGATGCTTCTCTTTCTACAGTAGTAGCCACAGTAATAAAAGGAGGGGTGGCGAAGCTAGGAGTGGGGAAACCTCCTGTGGTCCTAGGTCTAGACCAAGCTGCAATGTCAGGGGAGATAGGAGTGACAAAAGTTTCTCCCTCTAGTCCCGAACCAGGAGAAGAAAACTCAGCAGGAACACTCCCAAAGTTTAGAAAATGGGAAAATGAAAAACAAAAAATGGAGTTTCTAACAGAGGAAGATGAGAAATGTCAGAAGTACCTGGTTCAACAGTAGAAGTTTCTCCTTCGAGGGCTCTTCCCTTTCTCACAAGCTTCTTAGGATCTTCTTCAGGTGTAACTAAAGGTGACTATGGATGAGACCGCATGTGTCTTCCCCTTGAAGCCACAACTAAAACAACAGGTTCGTCACAGTGGAGTATCACAATGGAGTCGCCAGGTGCACAATAGAAATCTTGTAGGGCTCTGATGCCTGATGCACCTTCAGAATCAGAGGCTCAATGTCGTTCAATCCCAGGGAAAATATTCAACTTCGTCCCCAGCAACGGTGACAGAAATGTTAGCGTCAGAAGTCACTCCTAGATTGCAGCAAGAGCAGAGCCTGAGACCCATCATTTTATGTCACGATTTGTTTATCAAGGGTGATCGAAAGAGAGAAAACTCAAAATGATATCATTTTAACTCAGAATCCTGGACCAAACTATGTATGAACAGGCTAGGTCTTAGTCTAACTTTAGTTAGTAGGTTGTAGTGAGGGTAAGAAGGATGAAGACATTAACAAGAAAATGTAGAGGTCGACCGAAGACGTCAGGCCTTTCAGCAACCCCAAGGATGAATGATTTAAACACGAGAACTCGTAGAATTTAAATCACAAGGAAACTAAGGAATATCAAAGCATTACAACAAATCATTTATCATAGCACAGTCATAATGGTTCATGCAAATCTATCGATCATGAACTCCTTAGAATCAGAAAGAAAATAGAGTAAATAAGAAAGTTGATTGCCATTTAAACAAGAAATCTTAGATGCACATACATGATCAGAGAAACAAGTGCTTCATCAAAACCATACAACAGGGATCTTATCTCTACCAAGCATCCTTACAAAATATAAAAACTGAGTCTATATACTCAGAGCAATTCACCTCCTTGGCCCCAGAGGTTAGATTAGCTACCTCATTTAAGGATTTACTTGCGCATGATCTTCCTTCAGACTGTACACGCAGCTTCTTGTCTAACACTGCTTCAGATGACATGGATTTTGCAGGGAAACTGTCCATTGAAGTACCATGAGTTGACTTCTTTTGACCCTCCCCATGCCTTCCATTTATGGGTTTAGTTGAGGTCTCAACCACCTGCTCAATCTTCATTAACTACTTCTTCCATGGAGGGTGGTCGAGACTGAATACACAGAGAGTGACCACGTGTCAGATTTCCAAATCTTGGAGGCCAACCTTCATTTCTTCAGGTTTCACTCTCAACGTAACCACAGGGCCATGCAATTGTCTTCAAGGACACTTCAGCATTTTCCTTTCAGGGATTTCCTCATGTTGTGTCCAGGATCCCTAATACCCTGTGTTGCGAAATTTCCCTATCCAAACCAACGACTTGATCTTCCCTTAGCATCGATGGCCAAGATTTCTTCCTTATCTGGCTCTTACCCATCTGTGGTCTGGACATGCATCTATCGTTTCCCTTTGGCCCTACTTTCCATATGATAGTGGGTTGTGACCTTATGCTAAAACCAAAGGTGCTTCACGGATTTCGGGTATCGGTGATGGGAGGGATTAAAATCCTCACCCTTGATAATCCCAATTATCAAAATCACGAAGGGAGATACATCGTGCTAGTACCTTCCTTACCCCTCGCTCATATAATCACTGGCTAGGATCGTGGGCCTATCATCGGGGGCTTTCGCATCTTGCGTTTTGGGGTTTTGAAATGCAGTGGAGGAGCAACCCTTTGTCCTTTGAAGTCCCAATAGCCAAAATAGCGACTGGGCTTAATCATGCGCCACGTGCCCCCTGGTTGAATGGCCTGGATCAATATTTAGACATGGGGCCCCTTCTGGCCTGGACCCTCTACAACGTGTCTTCTAAGATTGGTCGGTCGATATCGCTCTCACTGAACGGCCCTGATCCTTTTCGGGTTTCACACACTGGGGATACATGATGTATCCTGTCTTCATTCTCCCGGTTGCTCAATCTGCGAAACCATGGATTTTCTCCATGCATCCCCAGGGTGGACGGTTTAGATCACATCGACGCTTTCACTTTAAATATCCTAAAATCCCCCCTATCCTCTTATTTAGGCCCCACCTTTCCACCGAACCTTAGGCCATGACCATGGGCCAGGCTCCCGGGGCTATAGCATTTCATGTTTCGGGGTTTTGAAACCCAAGGGAGAACCCTGTCCTCCCAACTTGCGATCCTCGAAACGTCGACTAGTTACCACCTATCTCCACTAGATGAGACAACCCCAATCATTTCGACAATATCTCTTGCGCTAAACCTCGCGCAACTCCATTGACTGCAATTACCCGCCAACTATCGATCTGCTCCATCGATTGATCCTTGCCATTGAATACTGGAGTCGTCGGCCTGCTTGCATTTTTAACCCGAAATGGATTTTTTGCTTGTTGCACATTGCACTCATGGCTATGACCTTGGATAACTTCATCTGATGGTTTTTTAAGCGCCACTTCATGCATTTAACACCAAGGGCTCGAAACCAGAGAGAAACTACCCCATTGCAAGAATTGGTGCCAACAGCAGGAATAGTTGACAGAATGAATTGGAAGGATGTACAGCTAATGTGGCAGGGGCACAATGGACTGATGATGTGGCAGGTACAGGTGGACCAAGTAGGAGGTGACATGTGTCACCACTGAAAGGGTGACACGTGTAAAGTGTGCTGACGTGGCTGGTTGTTGACTGGACAACATGATGACTAGGTAGATGATAGACTTGGGCCAATCTATTTCTGACAAGTGGTAGACATCATGGAAGAATAGGGTGGTGCCACATGGCCCAGACTTTGGCTACCACGTGGCACCCGGGGGTTGGTCATTCGTTGGTTTGAGTTATGGAAAAATTATTGGAGTGCATGGGAATCGACTCCTTGACCTCTTGGTAGGAGGAATGTGTTTGGGACAAGTTAGGATTGCCAATGTGCCATGGCATTTCTTGTTATATCATAGCCAACATATAATATATAAAGTGTTTCAAATGTCAATTCGGAGGTGGAAGGGGGTTGGGGTCTAGCCCCAGTCCGTCGCTTTATCACTTCCACATGACCACAACTTTTATATGCAGGGCACTCCACCATATGGTTCATAAGGGAGCAAGGCCACTTTTCAAGGTCTAAACCACCAAGCACATGGACTCGGGGGCTAATTCCATGGATTCGAGAGTTGTGACCTTATCCCAAGCACACATATAGGGACGCAGCACTATGGGTTATCGACATGTGACCTCAATTTATGAGTTAAGGGCTAGTGTGAAACCCTTAAGGGTTGGTGCTTGCCCATATATAGTTACCATGTGACCGAGTTAAGGGGCGCATGCTAGGAAAAAGGGGCTTAGCCCAATTATATTGCTAAAGTGGATTTTCCAACTATAGAATAGTGACTTTTTAATGATTGTATGCCTGTTATTGGAGATTTTTGGCCCTTTTGGGGGGATATTGGTTTCCTTTTAAGGCCATATCTTGAGAGGAAGTTGGGATATGGTTACCAACTTCAAATATATATAAACCAATCCTTCTTGAGGCCAAGGAGGAGATTCAAAGAATATTTATGTTGAAGGAAAGCCAAGCCAAAGCCATTTTTATGTAGGGAAGTTGTTGAGGAGTGCACCTTTGCCGGCCATTTCTGGGAGCTCCGATCATCCATTTTGAGTTTTGGTTCTTCTGTTGGGTTCTTAATATCTGGGAGAACAAGACAAGATCAATTTTGTAACCTTTTGGCACTACTGTGATGTACTTATTGAGCTTTGAATAGAAATAAGAAAGCCTCAGCCACTGAGACAAAATCCCGAAGACGTAGGCGAGATTGTCGAACTCCTTTATCACATTGGTATTATGGTTTGCTGTTGTTTTATGCTTCATTTCAGTTCTGTACATGTTTATATGGTTGTGATATATTCTCATATATTCTTCCTCTTTCATTAATTTTCCTTAATGGGTTAATGAACACATGCGTTAATAACTCAACCATAGTCATTTAAAAGATATTTGCAGATCAAGTGGTATCAGATCTAGTTGGCGTTTGGATTTGAGTTTTGCATGTTAACAAGGGAAAAGCTACTTCATGGTGAAGGAAATATTTTTGAAGAGAATCCATTGGTTGGATTGAGAAAGAGAACTTCTCAAAGAAAGAGCATGGCATCAGAAGAGGGACTTTTTCAGGATGAGAAAGATTTTCGAAAAACTTTCTTTGCTATGTCGGAGATGATGAAATATTTGTACGAGGATTACTTGGAATGGAAAAGACCGGTTCTTAGTGAGTCTTCTAAGGAGAAAAGAAGGAGAGGATCCTCCTCAAATTCATCCTTCACCTCCATCATCACCTCCTTCTTCTCCTTCTTCTTCAAGTTCAAGTTCTAAATCCAATGCAAAGAAACATGTTCATAAACAAAAGAATGAAATTTCACTATTAAAACTTGATGTTAAAGTCAAATTACCCATGTATGATGGTGAAGTTAATGCAGAGAGACTTGACAATTGGTTCAGACAGATGGAGGTCTATTGCAGCGTGCAATAGATCAACGATGAGGCCACACAAATCAAGTTGGCATTATTGAGACTTGCATGAAGAACGTTCATCTAGTGGCAAAGTAAGTTGCAAAAAGGAATGCAACAAGTGGGTAATGTATTTCCATCATGGAAAATTTTCATTTCTGCACTTAGGAAGTAATTCTATCCTTTGGGTTATAAAGAAAAATAATTAATTGAATGCCAAGAATTAAAACTAAGAAAAGGAAAAACAGTGAAAGAGTATACATATGGCTTTCGTAAAATGGCATTGATGTTAGATGTTCCCTTACATACACAAGCAACCCTTATGAAGTATATAGGAGGTTTAACTGCACACATTAGAAACATTGTATTCATGTTTGGACCCACTAACCTTGATGAGGTTTATGTTCAAGTGACATACATTGAAGCAGGGAAAACAAGTGTTGGTGTATCAGGGGAATCATCTTCAAGGAAGGAAGATAAAAGTAAGTGGCATGGAAAGAATTCAAATGCAGTGAAGAGAACGGAAGATATGCCCTCTTGCAAGCATTGTAAGAAAGAGGGGCATGAAGAGGACCGTTGTTGGCAATTACATACCGATAAGAGGCCAAAGTGGTTCAAGGAAAAGAAAGGGAGGCAAACAGTTGCAGTGAAAACACGACCCACTGACTTGGGATTGGATTCAGGTGATGAATCAAAGGTCTCATTGGTTGGTATGACAGGTAAAATTGGTGAAGGAATTGATTGTATAAGTAACTTGTTTCATATAAGGGTAATCATGTGACACACTAAGGTTGATACATTAATCAATAGTGGATCTCAATATAACCTAATCTCAGGGGAATTGGTTAAGAAATTGGGATTAAAAACAAACGTACATCATAATCCATACACACTTAAATGGATAAGCAATCATCATTAAATGCACATAACCAGATAGTGCACAATCAAATTTTCAATTTCATCTAAGTATGTGGACAAAGTAACATGTGATTTAGTGCCACTAAGTGACTGTGGAATGGTGTTAGGTAGTACATACTTATATGATCTTAAAGCAATATTCTACAGGACAACGAATCAATATCAATTAACCAAAGAAGGTCAAGATTATGTGTTTCATGCTCATCATGTTAAGGAAAATAAAACACTTCACACTGTGGAACAATTAAAGAAGGTAGTTCAAGCAAGAAACAAAACAATAATTGTTTCAAGTCAAATATTGGATCTTAAGCAAGAACATGAAATGATTGTTGAATGAAAAATCAATCACAGTTTTCTTCAAGATAAGCTCATGTCGTGCAAATACAAGTATATCAGCTCATTTGTAGTCATGTTTTGTATGCTATCATTAGTAATGGTGTCTACATGGATGATAGTGGCTTCAGTAAAATGTGATAGGGTTCAAATGGCTAACAATATGTTTCCAGTTGTCATGATTGTGTTACAATTGATCTTGATGAGATAGGTGCACAGGACAAAGTTTAGAGACAGAGGATAAGTTGGGTGGCCTATCCTGAGATTTTTGACTGGTCAGTAACATTTTGGGGACCAAAAGGTCCTTTAGTGGGGAGGTGTGATCCAGAATCGGATCCAAGAGCTTGATGGGGCTCAAAAAGGCCTAAAAATCAAAGTTCTCAGAATGGCTTCAAAACGAACATGTGCATAGGCCTCGTCGATATGAACACAACGCAACTTGAACATGCTCAAACGAACATCGTATTCTCCTGATATCGCATTCTGTTTTTTTTTCCAAACATGAAAAAAAATGTTGATTGTACAGTCCGTACAGTGCCAAGTGGAAGTTGACTGTACATGTTGTATGGTCGTATAGCTGACATGGAAGAAACAGTTGGAAGAATGATGTGGCAGTCCATACAACTAGCGTGGTAGGGGCACAGTGGACTGCTGACATGGTATATACAGGTGGACCAACTGGGAGGTGACACATGTCACCACTGAAAGGGTGACACATGGCATGCCCGTACGATGACACGTGGCAAGTGTGCTGACGTGGTCGGTTGTTGATTGGATAGTATTTTGACTAGGCACATGAAAGACTTGGGCCAATCTCTTTCTAACAAGTGGCATATATTATGGGAGAATAGGGTGGTGCTACGTGGCCCAGACTTGGGCTGCCACATGGCACCCGATGGTTGGTCATTTGTTGGTTTGAGTTATGGAAAAATTATTGGAGTGCATGGGAATTGACTCCTTGACCTCTTGGTAGGAGGAATGTGTTTGGGACAACTTAGGATTTCAAATGCGCCATGGATTTTCTTGTTATACCATAGCCAACATATAATATATAAAGTGTTGCAAATGTCAATTCGGAGGCGGAAGGGGGATGGGGCCTAACCCCAACCCACATCTTTATCACTTACACATGACCACATCTTTTATATATGGGGCACTCCACTATACGGTTCATAAGGATGTGGGACCACGTTTCAAGGTTTAAACCACAAAGTGAACAAACTCGGAGGCTAATGCAATGGATTTGGGAGTTGTGACCTTATCCTAAGCACACATATAGGGGCGTGGCCCTATGGGTTATCGACAAGTGACGTCCATTTACGGGCTAAGGGACAACATGTAGCCCTTAGGGGTTGGCGCTTGGCCATATATAGTTACCATGTGACCGAGTTAAGGGGTATGTGCTAGGAAAAAGGGGATTAGCCCAATTATATTTCTAAAGTGGGTTTGCCAACTATATAATAATAATTTTTTAATGATTTTATGTTTATTATTGGAGATTTTTGGCCCTTTTTGGGAGATATTGGGATCTTTTTGAGGCCATATCTTCGGAGGAAGTTGAGATATGGTTATCAACTTAATATCTATATAAACCATGCCTTCTTGAGGCCAAGGAGGAGATTCATAGAAGAGTTATGTTGAAGGAGAGCCAAGACAAAGCCATTTTTATGCAGGGAAGTTGTTGAGGAGCACGCCTTTGCGAGCCATTTCTAGGAGCTTCGGTCATCTATTTTTAGTGTCGTTTCTTTTTTTGGGTTCTTAAGATCTTGGAGAATAAGACCAGATCAATTTTGTAACCTTTTGGCACTACTTTGATTTACTTGTTGATTTTTGAACAAAAATAATAAAGCCTCACCCACTGAGACAAAGGCCCGGAGACGTAGGCGAGATTGTCGAACTCCGTTATCACATTGGTGTTATGGATTGTTGTTGTTTTATGCTTCATTTCAGTTCTTTACATGTTTATATGGCTATGATATATTCTCATATCTTCTTCATCTTTAATTAAGTTTCCTTAATGGGTTAATGAAGACATGCGTTAATAACTCAACCATAGTCATTTAAAATAAATTTTTGGATCAAGTGGTATTAGATCTAGTTGATATTTAGATTTGAGTTTTGCATGTTAACTAGGGAAAAGATACTTCATGGTGAAGGCAAGCTTGTTTAAGAGAATCCATTAATTGGATTGAGAAAGAGAACTTCTCAAAGCGAGAGGATGGCATCAGAAGAGGGACTTTCTCAGGATGAGAAAGATTTTCGAAAAACTTTCTTTGCTATGTCAGAGATGAATGTTTTGTACGAGGATAACGTGGAATGAAAAAGACCAGTTCTTGTTGAATATTCAAAGGGAAATTTTGAAGAAGGATAGGATCCTCCTCATATTCCTCCTTCGTCTCCATCATCACCTCCTTCTTCTCCTTATTCTTCAAGTTCAATTTCTAAATCCCATGCAAAGAAACATGTTCATAAACATAAGAATGAAATGTCATTATTAAAACTTGATGTTAAATTTGAATTACCCATGTATGATGGTGAAGTTAATGCATAGAGACTTGAAAATTGGGTCATACAGATGCAGGTATATTGTAGTGTGAAACAGATCAAGGATGAGGCCACACAAATCAAGTTGGCATCATTGAGGCTTGCAGGCACAATGCTCATCTGGTAGAAAAGTAAGTTGAAAAACGGAACACAACAAGTGGGTAATGTATTTCCATCATGGAAAAGTTTCATTTCTGAACTTAGGAAGCAATTCTATCTTTGGGTTACAAAGAAAAATCATTAATTGAATGGAAAGCTTTAAAACTAAGAAATGGACAAATAGTGCAAGAGTATACAGATGGCTTTCGTAAAATGGAATTGATGTTAGTTCCCTTACATACACAAGAAACCCTTATGAAGTATATAGGAGGTTTACCTACAAACAATAGAAACATTGTATTCATGTTTGGACCCACTAACATTGATGAGGTTTATGTTCAAGCGACATACATTGTATCAAGGAAACCAAGTGTTGGTGTATCACGGGAATCATCTTCAAGGAAAGAATATAAAATGAAGTGGCATGGAATGAAGTCAAATGCAGTGACAAGAAAGGAAGAGAGGCCCTCTTGCAAGCATTGCAAGAAAGAGGGGCATGATGAGGACCGTTGTTGGTAGTTGAAAAGTGAGAAGAGGCCAAAGTGGTTCAAGGAAAAGAAAGGGAGGCAAATAGTTTCAGCAACAACATGACGCACAGACTTGGGATCAGATTTAGGTGATGTATCAAAGGTCTCATTGGTTGGTATGATAGGTAAAATTGGTGAAGGAATTTATTGTAGAAGTAACTTGTTTCATATAAGGGTAATCATGTGACACACTAAGGTTGATACATTAATCGATATTTGATCTCAATCTAACCTAATCTCAGAGGAATTGGTTAAGCAATTGGGATTTAAAACACCAATACATCATAAGACATACACACTTAAATGGATAAGCAATCATCATCAAATGCACATAACCAAACAGTGCACAATCAAATTTGCAATTTCATCTAAGTATGTGGATGAAGTAACATGTGATGTAGTGAAACTAAGTTAATGTGGAATGGTCTTAGGTATTCCATACTTATATGATCGTAAAGAAATCTTCTATAGGACAAAGAATCAATATCAATTAACCAAAGCAGGTCAAGATTATGTGGTTCATGCTCATCATGTTAAGGAAAATAAAAAACTTCACACAGTGGAACAATTAAAGAAGGTAGTTCAAGAAAGAAACAAACCAATAATTGTTTCAAATCAAATATTGGATCTTAAGCAAGAACAAGAAATGATTGTTGAATGAAAAAGCAATCACAGTTTGCTTCAAGATAAGCTCATGTCGTGCAAATATTACAATTATATCATCTCATTTACAATCATGTTTTTGATGCTATCATTAGTAATGATGTATACATGGATGATATTAGCTTCAGTAAAATGTAACAGGGTTCAAATGGCTAAAAATATGCTCTCAGTTGTCATGATTGTGTTACAGATGATCTTGATGAGACAGGTGCACAGGACAGATTTCAGAGACAGAGGACAAGTTGGGTGGCCTATCCCGAGCTTTTTGAATGGTCAGTAACCTTTTGGGGACAAAAAGGTCCTTTAGTGGGGAGGTGTGATCCATAATCGGATCTAGGAGCTTGACCAGGTTCAGAAAGGCCTAAAAATCAAAGCTCTCATAATTTATTCAAAACAAACATGTGCATAGACCTCGTCGATACAAACCAAACACAACTTGAACAGGCTCAAATGGACGTCGTATTCTCATGATATCACGTTCTGTTAGTTTTTCCAAACAGGAAAAAAAATGTTGACTGTACAGTCTGTATAGTCCGTACAGTGCCACGTGGCAACTGACTCTACAGGTCATACAACCGTACAACTGACGTGGCAAGAACAGTTGGTAGAATGACATGGTAGGTCGTACAACTGACGTGATAGAGGAAGAGTGGACATCTTACATGGAAGCTAAAGGTGGACCAATTGGGAGGTGACATGTGTCACCACTAAAATGGTGACACGTGGCAGGTATGCTGACATGGTCGGTTGCTGACTGGACAACATGCTGACTAGGAAAATGACAAACTTGGGCTAGTAGACATCGTGGGAGAATAGGGTGGTTCCACATGGCCCATACTTGGGCTTCCATGTGGCACCCGGTGGTTGGTCATTCGTTGGTTTGATTTATGGAAAAATTATTGGAGCACATGGGAATCGACTCCTTGAACTCTTGGTACGAGGAATGTGTTTGGGACAAGTCAGGATTGCCAATGCACCATGGATTTTATTGTTATACCATAGCCAACATATAATATATAAAGTGTTGCAAATGTCAATTCGGAGGTGGAAGGGGGATAGGGCCTAGCCCCAACCCGTGGCTTTATCACTTCCACATGACCACAACTTTTATATGCAGGGAACTCCACTATATGGTTCATAAGGGAGTGGGGCCACGTTTCAAGGTTTAAACCACCAAGAGCACGTACTTGGGGGCTAATGCCATGGATTTGGGAGCTGTGACCTTATCCCAAGCATGCATATAGGGGCATGGCCCTATGGGTTATCGACATGTGACCTCCATTTACGGGATAAGGGCCAGCGCGTAGCCCTTAGGGTCTGGTGCTTCGTCATATATAGTTACCATGTGACCGAGTTAAGGGGCATTCTCCAGTAAAAATTGGCTTAGCCCAATTATATTGCTAAAGTGGGTTTTCCAACTATAGAATAGTAATTGTTTAATGATTTTGTGCCTATTATTGGATATTTTTGGTCCTTTTTGGGGGATATTGGGCTCTTTTTTAGGCCAGATCTTGGGAGGAAGTTGGGATATGGTTACCAACTTTAGATCTATTTAAACCAAGCCTTCTTAAGTCCAGGGAGGATATTTAGAGAAGAGTTATGTTGAATTAAATCCAAGCCAAAGTCATTTTTATGCAGGGATGTTGTTGAGGAGCGCACCTTTGCGGGTTGTTTCTGGGAGCTTCGGTCATCCATTTAGAGTGTCATTTCTTCTGTTGGGTTCTTCAGATCTAGGAAAACAAGACTAGATCAATTTTGTAACCTTTTGGCACTGATTTGATGTACTTATTGAGATTTGAACAGAAATAAGAAAGCCTCACCCACTGAGACAAAGGCCCGGACACGTAGGCGAGATTGATGAACTCCGTTATTACATTGGTGTTATGGTTTGTTGTTTTTTTATGCGTCATTTCAGTTATTTACATGTTTATATGGTTGTGATATATTCTCATGTATTCTTCCTCTTTCATTAAGTTTCCTTAATGGGTTAATGAACACATGCATTAATAACTCAACCATAGTCATTTAAAAGATCTTTTCGGATCATTGAAAGTGGTAAAAAGTAATCATATTGATTCACCCCCCCTGTCTCAGTATTCCAACACATATGTTTATGTGCAAAATACCAGATATATAAAATATGCAAAACATAAATGAAATTCTAGAAATGACAGAATAACAGTAAAATATCCAACATAATCTTCACAATACACAGAAATGATATATGAAATAGCAACAGAAATAGCACTTTGAATCAGATAGCAATGTTCACATGACTCTTCGAGGGGGCAACCTCCAGTTGAGCAGCGCTCTGTTACAATAATATCCAAGCTAGGGTTTTTCATACCCTCGACCCTTATTTATACTAACTATGTCTATTATGAGAAGCATCTAGAGGAAGATCCTTCTAGAAGCGGAAGCTTCTATTAGGTCTTCTTACATCCGCCTTATTCTATTTTATTGAAAGGTCTTATTAATATTGACCTTTATTACATCCGAATACATTGATCTACCTATGTGCGGGTTAGG
>ML799923.1:19029-64239 GCA_009831015.1 Picea engelmannii | reverse complement strand
GGTTAGGATAGAAACTTAGGTTCGGTAAGTTAGATGGGTTAAATTGGAGAGTTATATGGGTTTGGTCTATGTATTAGGTGTGTTAGTGGGGTAAGTTAGGTAAGTTAGTGTGATAAGTAGCATCTAGGTGGGTTAATGGAGTAGGTTGGATGGGTTGGTTGTTTAGGTAGGATAGATCAAATATCTTTTGGTAGCTTATGGAATAGTAGGTAATGTGATTTAAGTGAGTTATATTATTTAAGTTAGGTGGGTTATGTGAGCTACATGGGTTGAATAGGTTAGTGAGTTTGCATAAGTTATTTAGAGTAGTAAATCAATAGTTTAGGTAGGGTATTGGACTAGAAGGTTAGGTATATTATGTGGGGTACATTAGGGGTTAGTTGGATTAGGTAGTTTAGTTCATTTGATAGGATACATAGGTTATATCGGCAGGTTAGGTAGTTTATGGGTTAATTTGATTTTATGGGTGAATGGGTTAGATCATTTAGGTAGGTTATTGGGTTAGGTAGGTTAATGGGGTAGCTTATGTAAGATAAATCAAGTTACTTATGCTAGGTCGGTTAGGTGGGTTAGATTTTCACAATTTGTGTCTCAATAGTTTAGTTGAATAAGTTGATTAGGTGGGGAAAATAGGTTAGGTTAGTGGGTTAAATTGGTTTGGTGGATTAGGTTAGTGATTTTTTAGGTTATGTTGATGGGTTATATAGGTTAGTGGGTTAGTAATCCATTTTATAGTGGGATATATAGAATCACTTAATGTATCCACACCAAGGATTCAATTAAACTAAAACTACTATGCGTATAATCACACATAATATTCATCACATAGTACAACAATATTTTTAATGGAAAACACTCATGGGGGATAAACTCCACTAAATTCAATATATGAGGCTTTTGACTAGGTTATAATAGCAAATTTACATGACTACTAGGAATCCACATCCATAGAGTTATGTTTATAATGCCTAACACCTCTAGTAATTCAAAGTCAAATTCCTTCCTTTCCTCGAGAAACTTCTATCTTTCCTCAGTTTCTCCTTTAGGGGTTCTCGCAAGAAGTTTGTGGTTGAAAAAGTTTTAATGGGGTTCGCAAGAACATGCTCATGTAGGAAAAATCACACATTCCTTTTCCAATAGCTTTAGGTCCCTCCAAATCACCACTTATTATTCAACCTAGCTAATCCAGGAGGATATCAGTGGCCACCCAGCTGAACAAGACAATAGCAACACAATATATATATTTGCAGGCTATGAATCAAAGGGTTAGTACTTCTTTAACTATCTGATTTCATTCAATAAGCAATGCAATAGATACAAGATGAAGTCAACGTTTGTTAATTAGCTTATGAAAGATTATCAATTCATCAATATCCACTGAGATGACTAGGCCAACAGTATATCCAATCAATAATTTGTTCAATAAACGCTTGAAATCACCACTCAATTGCTTATATTACACTTTTGTTGCATCAAGATGAGATATTCAACTATGACGTCAGCCTTTGTTAGCAGTGTTAGGTTTAGTTAGTTAGGGTTTAAATATTTAGGGTTTTAAGGAGTTGTTTGTACACTAAATCTTCAACGTTGAAGATCTAATCAGTGCCTTAGGGTATATGGAGTCAAAAGTAAGGGCACAAGGTCTCGGGAGGATGATAACTTAGAGACTAGAAGGTAGGGTTCTATGGTGCTGCAAAGGCAGGGCCCTAGAATCAAAACCCTAGGGGAAAAAGGCTCACTCTGGTGTTTCTTAATCAAGGCCTCGTGCTCTTTCCTCCTTCTCTAAATAAACTTGGCAAAACGGCTAGCTCAAAGTATAAATTTAAGGGAGAAAGTGTTGCAATGGAAAGGCTTTCAAACCCTAGAAGGTGAAACCCTAGGTGTAGGAAATCTAGGCCTAGGACGTCTCCTCTTTTCAACTTATAGACTTCAACGCTAGCTCAGAAGAAAGAAAATAAGTGTAGCAACGGCTAGGCTCTATCTCTTTTCTTCAATGGCTGAAAAATATTTCTCAACAAGGGGACATATAACAATAACCTACTTGTGTGCTTGTTACCTAGGGTTTTAAATCAGCAATACAATAAGCAAATGTAAGAAATTATACCTACAACCATTCATTTAAGAAGTTTTGCATGAAAATTCACTTACATGTCATGAAGAAAGCACAAGCAAACCCTAGTTGTAAACCTTCCTTGAGAGAAATGCCATAAATGCCAAGAAAAATCCTCCAAAAGCAAGTGTGCCTCACTTAGACACCAAAATTACCCTAGCAGGGCGCAAGAAATCAAATCTCACAAGAGAGTGAGTTGTGTTATCGCACAGTTTGTAGTTTAGGTCAAATAGCTAAAGGATAAGGGTCAAACTGGCAAAACAAGAACCTTTCCCACCCAATGTCACCACAATGGGGAGGTTCTTTCTGTTTAGGGAGGTTAGCCCAAGGGAGACGTCCCCGGTAACCTGGGGTTTGAAGGGGCAGAAGATACAAGGTCAAGTTTTAAGAGTCCCCTCCTCATAGGTTACCACCAGTGTCAGATAGTCCGGCTAATCAGCCAATAAAAGAAGTGTATGCCCTGTTGAAAACACCTTCCCAGAACAAGACAATAGCAACACAATATATATATATATTTGCAGGCTATAACTCAAAGGGTTAGTACTTCTTTAACTATCTGATTTCATTCAATAAGCAATGCAACAGATACAAGATGAAGTCAACATTTGTTAATTAGCTTATGAAAGATTATCAATTCATCAATATCCACTGAGATGACTAAGCCAACAGTATATCCAATCAATAATTTGTTCAATAAATGCTTGAAATCATCACTCAATTGCTTATATTACACTTTTTCTACGTCAAGATGAGATATTCAACTATGACGTCAGCCTTTGTTAGCAGTGTTAGGGTTAGTTAGTTAGGGTTTCAAGATTTAGGGTTTTAAGGAGTTGTTTGTACACTAAAGCTTCAACGTTGGAGATCTAATCAGTGCCTTAGGGTATATGGAGTCAAAAGTAAGGGCACAAGGTCTCGGGAGGATGATAACTTAGAGACTAGAAGGTAGGGTTCTATGGTGCTGCAAAGGCAGGGACCTAGAATTAAAACCCTAGGGGAAAAAGGCTCACTCTAGTGTTGCTTAAGCAAGGCCTTGTGCTCTTTCCTCCTTCTCTAAATAAACTTGGCAAAACGGCTAGGGCAAAGTATAAATTTAAGGGAGAAAGTGTTGCAATGGCAAGGCTTTCAAACCCTGGAAGGTGAAACCCTAGGTGTAGGCAATCTAGGCCTAGGACGTCTCCTCTTTTTAACTTATAGACTTCAATGCTAGATCAGAAGAAAGAAAATAAGTGTAGCAACGGCTAGGCTCTATCTCTTTTCTTCAATGGCTGAAAAATATTTCTCAACAAGGGGACATGTAACAATAACCTACTTGTGTGCTTGTTACCTAGGGTTTTAAATCAGCAATACAATAAGCAAATGTAAGAAATTATAACTACAACCATTCATTTAAGAAGTTTTGCATGAAAATTCACTTACATGTCATGAAGAAAGCACAAGAAAACCCTAGTTGTAAACGTTCCTTGAGAGAAATGTCATAAATGCCAAGAAAAATCCTCCAAAAGCAAGTGCGCCTCACTTAGACACCAAAATTACCCTAGTAGGGCGCAAGAAATCAGATCTCACAAGAGAGTGAGTTGTGTTATCCAAATGAGGGAAAAACATCCTCAATATATATCATCCAATGACCTTTAATTTACAAATTAGGTCATTAAAATAGCCGACAAGGATGACTACAAAAATTACACTATTTTTACATTAACTACTAAGTAAAAGACACAAAATGAGAAAAAGGTGGGACGTCAAGCCCTTCTGAGGGAGATGTTGGCCCTTTTTGGGCTAGTCCAGCATCCTCTAAGCTACCAGGCGTTAGCCCTTTTAGGGCTCCTCTAAGCTACCACACGCACCGGTAATCCCATCAAACTGCCACACGCTTAAGATGATGTCCAAATCTCCTGGGTGACGTCATGTCCATCAAGAGGAAAACGTTCCATCTGATGTGGGTCATCCCCCCTAGGCTGGGCTCAGCCAAAGTGTCCTGGGTGGAACGTCCTTCTTTTTCTCGTGTGCAAAGGCTCATCATATCACTGTCCTGTCTCTACCCCTGATGGGATCCCAACAACCATCTGATGGGATCTTCATCCCCATGGAGGTCTGAGCTAATCATCTCCCCATGTGTACCGGTCCACTGACACCTGTCTGTCAGGCATGGTCCTACACATCAAAAACTTCTCCCTCCATGGGCTCATTAGTCCTTGGGATCATAGCAATGTCAATCATATTTCATCATTAATTTTATCAAATACATGCATAAGACCCCTAGCATATCCTCTAATAGCTCAAAGACAAAGACAAGGTAACCTATTGGGCCAGCATCCATAAGAAGAGGAAAGTTTCCAAAGGACATTATTCAAGCCATGTAATACGAGGTGGTATGGTCTAGGGATGTCCAAACACAGTGAAGACCAGGGGTAGGTATTATCCGTGGGTGCCTTTGTAGGAGGCGAGTTGTACCTGTCATGGATGCAGTTCCTTCCAAGCCTCTTATTGCCTTTATTCTTTCTTTCTTTATTAATTTTTCTTTCTTTTTGCTTCAAGGTCTGACCAGAAGACACTGCCTTGGCGTGGTGACCAGAACTGACAGTGTTACCCATGAGTATTTTCGTAGAAATGATCAGGCTGGCTCGTGATGAGACCCCCTTTCCCTTGGCCATGCAACCAAGGGTCATTGCCCTGGCATGGTGACTAGATAATGGAAATGTCATACTGCTAGATACTTATGAACATAATGGGCCATCTCGTGATGAGACCTCCCATCCTCTTGGCTAGGTCTTGTTTTATTATTTTTCTTCGGCTCCCTTTTGTTTCTTATCGAGAGGCTTTTTATTGCCTTCTCGGGGATCCCTGGGCGAGGCATCTCTAGGTTTTATTTCCTATGGATTTTATCTTTTACCAGTTGCTTTTACCTCCTGGGCCTTTAGCCCCTTCTTCCCATAGGATAAAGTATAACCCCTCAAATAGGTCGTCCTAATGCCCAGACTAGGGAATGGGATAGATGTATGGGAGACAAGATGTAAAATGATAATATGGTGGGAGCAGATGATGGCTCTTCAAATCCCCCCTGGTGGTTAAGCAAAACCTATGGGTACAAGCTTGCTAGGGAACCCCGTTAATCCCCCCAACAATGGTCAAGTGGGTTAGTGTAAGATCCAAGCAGTTGTCATAAATGTAAGGAACCTGATGCATATATCTGAAAGTTATAATGATCAAACATGACACATACCATGATACCTGGACCAATTACCTCATGGAGCAAGAGTCTTCTCTGATGAAAGTCCAAGTTGATGGTGATGGATTTTGTTGCTACTGGAAGGACAAGTCTGATGAAGAAGAAGAAGGATGGGCCCTCCAGGGCCATGCTCAAGTCAATCCTGCTCTCAGTACTCCATGTCTAGGACCTATGGGCCTCGAGACATGATCTCCTAGTTATCCCTAGAAATCAGGGATAAAATTTTGCTCGAACTCGGGGACATGTGCTCACCGTAGAGCGCATGAGAACCTCAACATCTCTAGCATAAATATGCAGACCTACTCACACTCAAAAAAAAGGGCATCATCAACAAAGGTGGGGCGGTATTGCCACCCCACAAATATAATATATATGTATATGAAATAAAGCAATCAAAATGCATGTGAGGAAACAAACATGAAATGCAGATGGTATAATACACAGAAAATGCCTACCTACTTATACTTACCTGTACAGTCATGTATCTGGGCGGTAGTAACGCTTGATATGTAAATCATTTACCGACAGTTTCAGAATCTCTCCTTCCATTGTCTCCAGGTTGAAGGAATTTGTACCTGCACAACTCTCGATCTTATAAGGGCCTCCCCATAGGCTATCAAACTTTTTGTGCATGCCAGGCTTCTCTTTCCTTTTATCCCACAGCAAGACAATATCTTCTTTGGCGAAACTTCTTTCCTTGGCTTTGTGATCAAAAGTGTTCTTTATATTTTCTTGGTTCCTCGTCATTTGACCCAAGGCATTTCTTCGGGTTTCATCTAATTCTATCAACTGATTTATTCTTCCTTGGATCACCTCCGTATCTGTGGCGTATTGTTGAGAAAATCAGAGGATAGGGATTTGGAGGTTTACAGGAAGTTTTTGTTCAAGTCCATATACCATATCAAAAGGAGTTTTCCCTGTGGAAGTTTTCGTTGTTATTCGATCTACCCATACTGCATATTTTATTTTACTATCCCATGACTTCTTATTTTCTCCAACAACCTTTTTTAGAATATTCATGAGGTTCTTGTTGGTTGACTCTGCCAATCCATTTCCTTATGGGTAGTAGTTTGAGGAATGGGATAGGGTAATACCATATTTGAAACAAAATTCTACCAGAGCGTAGGAGCTAAAATCTTTGGCATTATCTGTAGTGATCTTGGAAGGGACGCCAAACCTAGTTATGATCTGATCTTCCAAGAAGTTCATGACAACTTATTCGATGGCCTTCTTTGTAGGAATTGATTCAACCCATCTAGTGAAATAATCTGTAGCTGTCAGGATCCACCGATAACCATTACTCGAATTATCTTTGAATTCACCCACTATGTCCAAACCCCATTGTTGAAAGGGTGCCTCCACTACTATCGGTTTCAAAGGTTGTGTTGGAAGTCTTGGTTTTCCGGTGAAGTATTGGCAGGGTTGGCAAGATCGAACGTGCTGATAAGCATCTGAAAAGAGTGTTGGCCAATAATAATCGTCCCTCAAAATTTTATGGGCAGTAGTGTGAGCAGCAAAGTGTCCACCACAATGCCCATAATGCAATTCCTCCAGTATCTTCTTTGCCTCGTCCTTGTTTACACATCGAAGTATGACGCCATCAAGATTCTTCCACCCAAGTCCATCCTTGGTCAAGCAGTACTTCATAGCCTTCAAACTCAAAGCCCTTCTCTTGTAATCCACCAAATGATCTGGGCAAGACAAGTTCTTTAGATAATAAACTATATCGAAATACCACTCATCATGTTCTAGTTCATTGATCATTACATTCACCTGCTCATTCTCACCCATCTGTATGGCTTCCTGATTGCTTTTAGTCAGCATTTGGGCCAGAACTTGTCCCTTTATTATCTTGGTGAGTTTTATTTCTAAGTCATACTCCTGGATTTTGGAAACCCACTTTCCTCGAGTACCCATACAGTCTTGTTGCGATAAAACATCCTTCACGGCCGGGTATAGGACATAAGCCTTGATCTTATTGTAACCGATGTAGTTCCTGAAATGTTTGAGGGATTTGACCAAGGCATAGGCTTGCTTCTCCGTAATGGAGTAGTTCAATTCTGAATCTCTTAGGACTTTTCTCATAAAGGCTACGGGATGTTCATAGTTGTCAGTATCCTTCTGCATCAAGACACCTGCAATAGTATTCTGAGATGCAAACGCGAAAATTATGAAATCTCGTGAAAAGTCAGGACTAATTAGGACGGGGGCTTGGGAGATGGTGTTTTTTATATCTTCAAAAGATTTGTTGGTATCATCTCCCAACCTGAAAGAAACATCCTTTTTCAGTAGAGCGCTCAATGGTTTTATCCTTTCAACGAAATTAGGCACAAATCTGCGAATGAAGTTGATTTTTCCAAGAAAATATTGTAAGGCTTTCTTGTTGACTGGAGGGTGGACATCCTTTATTGATTGGACTCTTTCGGGATCAATGGAGACTCCCCCTGGTGGGGCCATGTGTCCCAACAGTTTTCCTTCGTCAATCCCAAAAACAAACTTCTTAGGATTTAGTGATATACCATACTTCCTGCATCGTTCAAAAACAATCCTGAGGTGGGAGAGATGATCTTTCCTATCCTTGGACACAACTGTGAGGTCATCTTGGTAAATTTATATGATTTTTTGTATAAGGTCCCAGAAGGAAAAATCCATTTCTCTCTGAAAAGTGGCACCAGCATTCATGAGACCAAACGACATTATCAAGTACATAAAAGTTCCCCAAGGCGTAGTAAATGCAGTCTTGAGTTGATCCTCCCTTTTGAGTAAAACTTGGTTGTATCCTAAGAACCCATCTAGCATAGACATCATCCCTACCCTTGTCACTCGCTAAAGAAAATGTTCCATGTTTAGGAGGGGATAATTATCCTTTAAAGACAACTGGTTGAGGTTGCGGAAATCGACACACAAGCGGATATCACCATTTTTCTTCCAAACAACTACCAAGTTTGACATCCAAGAAGAATACCTGATAGGGGTTATGATACCAGCGTCAACCATCTTTTGGAGTTCCTTTTGTATCTGGCCTGCCAAATTCGGGTTGATATGCCTTAGATTTTTTTGGAATGGCTTGGATCCTTCTACCAAGGGTATAGCGTGTTGGATGACATCCCCTCTGTAAGCCTTTAAATCATCATAGTTCCAAGAAAAGGTGTCTCTGAATTCTCTAATAAGCTCTAGTATTTCCTTCCTTTCTTTCTCGGTGGTCCCCTTTCCTATCTTGACCATTCTCGGATCCATCTCTGTACCAATATTGAATTCCAAGGCTTCCTCATCTTGCTTATTGGTTCTTTTCCCTTTGAAAACATCATGTATGTCGAAAAGGTTTTCTAGAGGAATACAAACCTTTGGTAAGGTATTGTTTTGTAGGTTGATGACTTCCAAGTCCATAGAGTCTGCCAGTAAAGAAACTTGTGAATCCATAAATTCTTTTCTATTTTCCATGAATCTAATAATTTGATCATCATCCTCGAATACTTGCCAATGCTCCAAATTGTCGGGGACAGAAAGTCTAAAAAGAACCTCCATTTTGCATAGGTCATGAAGAGGTCCTTCGCACGGTTGTAAAGTGGAAGCTGAGATAGCCAGAGCATCAGCCACGTGGTTTTCTTCTCGAGGTATAGCTTCAATTGATATCTTTCTGAAGGATTTTGAAAGGGTCCGAGCTACATCTCAATACTTTTTCAACTTCTCATTCTTAGTGGAAAATCTCATTAAAACTTGTGACACAAGGAGGTCTGAGTCCCCTTTTACTTCCAAGATTGTAACACCTTTATCGATTTCTAGATTAAGTCCCAGAATCAAAGCTTCATATTCAGCCACATTGTTGGTGCAATATAATTCCAACCTATATGAATGGTAGAAGACCTCACCTGATGGAGATGTTAAAACTAATCCAGCACCTGATTCAAAACTTGAGTGTGACCCATCAAATTCCAAGGTCCAGATTCCTTATGTTTCTTCAACTGTGTCCATATCCAACTTCCCTTCCTAAATGAACCAATCATTTAGACCATTATTGATGCATAAGAGTTGATCATTTACCTCATCGAGGGTTTCGACTAGTGATCCAACAAAGGGTTCATTGTAGATGGTAAAAAATCCTCCTTCAAGATGAGGGATAATGGATCTGGACTGCTCTTTGTGAATGCTTCCATTTAAGTGTTCAATGAGGTCATTGTAGAGGATAATCCCGAAATTATTAATATCATTTACGATGACCACATTTATCAAGAAAGGAGCACTGAGGCAGGAGTCAAAAGACACCTCAATATTGTTGACGACTCCTTTTGCGAAACTATCTCTGGTGTTTTCTTGTGATATCTTCAGACCCAATTGATGCATCACTTCTTCTATCATTATATTGGTTTTATCTTTTGGGTGCAAGAGACAGTTGTGAAGGAGAAAATCTTTGACCCGGAGGGAGATGTAAAAAGGGTTGAATTCACAGGTTTTAGAAACAGGGTGTCCCACCTGGTGAATAAAAAGAGAGAAGTCTTCGGGAAGATTTGGCTCAGCATTTTTGTGTGATACATCCCCAAATTCACCCTCCGAATGCCCCCTTTTTAACGGAGGTTCTTGAGAAGAGATAACACTCTCATGAGAAAGGCTCCATTTCCTTTTGGCGGGATCTAGTTCGATCTGGAGGATGCTTGGAGGTTCATGTTTCGCCATAGGTTCATTACCCGGATCCCATAATTCGCAATTTTGTGTTAGGTTTCTTTGTTGAATGTAGTCATCAAAATCAAGATTTATTTCAATTTGAAAGGCCAAGTCTTTTGCTTCTTCTAAAGTTGTTGGTGACCGGTTCTTAATGTTGAATTGCAGGGTTCCTTCTAAGGAAGACAAAAAGTGATCAATGATGGCTTGTTCTGAGCCCACCTTTGACCGGATCTTTTTAAGGAGAAGGTTGAACCTATCACTGAAATCTCTGATACTTTCACAGGGTCCTTTGAAAATGTTGGAGTATTGAGAAAAGGAGTCTTGTGAATGTTCACTATCACACCACCTTATTTTAAAGGCTTTTTGTATCTCTTCGGGGTTTTTTATGCTTCCCTTGGGACGTCCATCAATCCAAACTTTAGCATATCCTCTAAGGGAACTTGCAAAGAGCCTCATGAAGACATCAGGGTGATCTTGACCAGCTAAATGAAAGTCAACATTGTTGTAGAAATGGGTCCAATGTGAGTTTCCAGGGGTGCCCTTTCCTAAAAAGAAAGGTAGCCAAGAGTTTGCATCTGCGGGTAAATCATGCAGTCCACCTTGAATGTTGTTAAAGTCAAAACAGTTGAAACTCTTTGAGTAAGACCATTTGTGAGGATTTGGATTGATTGGAGGCACAGGGTTTGTTAGAGTGATGGTTTCCATAGTAGCAGGATTTGAATATTGTCATCCGCTATGGGTCGACATGGATGGAGTCGCCAGATAGTTTTCCTGAAACCATCAAAGAATAGGGGAATAAAGTCTAGTGGAGTCGCCGGGTAAGCTTGTAAGAAAAAGGTCTTTGAGGCAAGGCTTACCAAAATATTTGTCGTTGAGGAATATTGACTCAGTTTCCCCAACAACGGCACCAAAATGTCATCGCACAGTTTGTAGTTTAGGTCAAATAGCTAAAGGATAAGGGTCAAACTGGTGAAATAGGAACCTTCCCCACCTAATGTCACCACAATGGGGAGGTTCTTTCTGTTTAGAGAGGTTAGCCCAGGGGAGACGTCCCCGGTAACCTGGGGTTTGAAGGGGCAGAAGATACAAGGTCAAGTTTTAAGAGTCCCCTCCTCACAAGTTACCACCAGTGTCAGATAGTCCAGCTAATCAACCAATAAAAGAAGTGTATGCCCTGTTGAAAACACCTGCCCAGAACAAGACAATAGCAACACAATATATATATTTGCAGGCTATAACTCAAAGGGTTAGTACTTCTTTAACTATCTGATTTCATTCAATAAGAAATGCAATAGATAAAAGATGAAGAAAACGTTTGTTAATTAGCTTATGAAAGATTATCAATTCATCAATATCCACTGAGATGACTAAGCCAACAGTATATCCAATCAATAATTTGTTCAATAAATGCTTGAAATCATCACTCAATTTCTTATATTACACTTTTGCTACGTCAAGATGAGATATTCAACTATGACGTCAACCTTTGTTAGCAGTGTTAGGGTTAGTTAGTTAGGGTTTCAATATTTAGGGTTTTAAGGAGTTGTTTGTACACTAAAGCTTCAACGTTGGAGATATAATCAGTGCCTTAGGGTATATGGAGTCAAAAGTAAGGGCACAAGGTCTCGGGAGGATGATAACTTAGAGACTAGAAGGTAGGGTTCTATGGTGCTGCAAAGGCAGGTCCCTAGAATCAAAACCCTAGGGGAAAAAGGCTCACTCTAGTGTTGCTTAAGAAAGGCCTCGTGCACTTTCCTCCTTCTCTAAATAAACTTGGCAAAATGGCTAGCTCAAAGTATAAATTTAAGGGAGAAAGTGTTGCAATGGCAAGGCTTTCAAACCCTGGAAGGTGAAACCCTAGGTGTAGGCAATCTAGGCCTAGGACGTCTCCTCTTTTCAGCTTATAGACTTCAACGCTAGCTCAGAAGAAAGAAAATAAGTGTAGCAACGGCTAGGCTCTATCTCTTTTCTTCAATGGCTGAAAAATATTTCTCAACAAGGGGACATGTAACAATAACCTACTTGTGTGCTTGTTACCTAGGGTTTTAAATCAGCAATACGATAAGAAAATGTAAGAAATTATACCTACAACCATTCATTTAAGAAGTTTTGCATGAAAATTCACTTACATGTCATGAAGAAAGCACAAGCAAACCCTAGTTGTAAACCTTCCTTGAGAGAAATGCCATAAATGCCAAGAAAAATCCTCCAAAAGCAAGTGCACCTCACTTAGACACCAAAATTACCCTAGTAGGGTGCAAGAAATCAGATCTCACAAGAGAGTGAGTTGTGTTATCCAAATGAGGGAAAAACATCCTCAATATATATCATCCAATGACCTTTAATTTACAAATTATGTCATTAAAACAACCGACAAGGCTGACTACAAAAGTTACACTATTTTTACATTAACTGCTAAGTAAAAGACACAAAATGAGAAAAAGGTGGGACGTCAAGCTCTTCTGAGGGAGACGTTGGCCCTTTTTGGGCTAGTCTAGCATCCATAAGTCAGGTGTTAGCCCTTTTAGGGCTCCTCTAAGCTACCACACGTGCCAGTAATCCCATCAAACTACCACGTGCTCAAGATGACGTCCAAATCTCTTGGGTGACGTCCTCTCCATCAAGAGGAAAATGTTCCATCTGAAGTGGGTCATCCCCCCTAGGTTGGGCTCAGCCAAAGTGTCCTGGGTGCAACGTCCCTCTTTTTCTCGTGTGCAAAGTCTCATCATATCATTGTCCTGTCTCTACCCCTGATGGGATCCCAACAACCATCTGATGGGCTCTTCAGCCCCATGGAGGACTGAGCTAATCATCTCCCCACGTGTACTGGTCCACTGGTACATGTCCGTCGGGCATGGTCCTACACATCAAAAACTTCTCCCTCCATGGGCTCATTAGTCCTCCGGATCATAGCAATGTCAATCATATTTCATCATTAATTTTATCAAATACATGCATAAGACCCCTAGCATATCCTCTAATAGCTCAAAGACATTACACTAATCTACTATACAAAGCTGAAGAAAAAGACAAGGTAACCTATTGGGCTAGCATCCATAATAAGAGGAAAGTTTCAAAAGGACATTATTCAAGCCATGTAATACGAGGTGGTATGGTCTAGGGATGTCCAAACACAGTGAAGACTAGGGGTAGGTATCATCCGTGGGTGCCTTTGTAGGAGGTGAACTGTAGCTATCATGGATGTAGTTCTTTCCAGGCCCCTTATTACCTTTATTCTTTCTTTATTTATTACTTTTTCTTTCTTTTTGCTTCAAGGTCTGACCAGAGGACACTGCCTTGGCGTGGTGACATGAAGCTGAGCTACCCATGAGTATTTTCACATAAATGATAAGGCTGGCTCGTGATGAGACCCCCTTTCCCTTGGCCATGCAACCAAGGGTCATTGCCCTGGCGTGGTGACCAGATAATGACAATGTCATACTGCTAGATACTTATGAACATAATGGGTCGTCTCGTGATGAGACCTCCAATCCTCTTGGCTAGGTCTTGTTTTATTATTTTTCTCTGGGTCCCTTTTGTTTCTTATCGAGAGGCTTTTTATTGCCTTCTTGGGGATCCCTGGGCGAGGCATCTCTAGGTTTTATTTCCTATGGATTTTATCTTTTACCAACTGCTTTTACCTCCTAGGCCTTTAGCCCCTTCTTCCCAAAGGATAAAGTATAACCCCTCAAATAGGTCATCCTAATGCCCGAACTAGGGGAATGGGATATATGTATGGGAGACAAGATGTAAAATGATAATATGGTGGGAGCGGACGATGGCTCTTCAAATCCCCCCCTGGTGGCTAACCACAACCTATGGGTACAAACTTTCTAGGGCACCCCATTAATCCCCAAAACAATGGTCAATTGGGTTAGTGTAAGATCCAAGCAGTTGTCAGAAATGTAAGGAACCTGATGCATATATCTGGAAGTTATAATGATCAAACATGACACATACCATGATACCTGGACCAATTACCTCATGGAGGAAGAGTCTTCTCTAATGCAAGTCCAAGCCGATGGTGATGGATGCTGCTGCTGCTGGCAGGAAAAGTCTGATGAAGAAGAAGAAGGATGGGCCCTCCAGGGCCATGCTCAGGTCAATCCTGCTCTTGGTACTCCATGTCTAGGACCTATGGGCCTCGAGACATGATCTCCTAGTTATCCCTAGAAATTGGGGATAACAGGTTAGTAATCCATTTTATAGTGGGATATATAGAATCACTTAATGTATCCACACCAAGGATTCAATTAAACTAAAACTACTATGCGTACAATCATACATAATATTCATCACATAGTACAACAATATTTTTAATGGAAAACACTCATGGGGGATAAACTCCACTAAATTCAATATATGAGGCTTTTGACTAGGTTATAATAGAAAATTTACACGACTACTAGGAATCCACATCCATAGAGTTATGTTTATAATGCCTAACACCTCTAGTAATTCAAAGTCAAATTCCTTCCTTTCTCAAGAAACTTCTATCTTTCCTCAATTTCTCCTTTAGGGGTTCTCGCAAGAAGTTTGTGGTTGAAAAAGTTGTAATGGGGTTCGCAGGAACATGCTCACGTAGGAAAAATCACACATTCCTTTTCCTATAGATTTAGGTCCCTCCAAATCACCACTTAGTATTCAACCTAGCTAATCTAGGAGGATATCAGTGGCCACCCACCTTTTCCAACTAGCTCAAAACAGTTTTTTGGAAACTTACTATTTTTAGCAATTTTTCGGTTCCTGAACTTTCGAGGCCATTTTGAGGGACTAAATTAATATTTTTCAGGATAGAGAACATCAACTACAATCAAAATCTCTTATTGATCCCCCTAAATGAATATGCTCATCAATACCTTTCCAACAAGCTATCAGTCTCCCTAAACGGAGATCGTATGCAAAAGTTATGACCCCTAGAAGTTGATGTACTAACTTACCCCAATGAGGCCCACATGACTTTTGGCACTTCATCTCATAGGGTTATGTTTTTGGATGTTTAGGGTTTTAGAATTCATGTTTAATGTAAAAAGGCCTTCAAAGCCTCATTGTACTCATCGTCTTGCAAATGAGTGTAGCTGTCACATCTCTTCTCAGAGATAAGTTTCCAGCATTCTAGCAAGCTTGTCTCAATCTGCATTTTATAGTTTCAACATATTTCATATTTAATATAAGTCCAATTTTAATGTATCTATGTTGTTATTCACTATGTATCTTTGTTAATATTATAAATATGTGTTTTCATTTTTTTCTTCTTATAAATATGGATCAGTGGTATCAGAGTAGTCTTCTCCTTCTCATTTTTTAGTGCATGTCCCCAACGAGGTCAGTGTATAGAGAGTTGGGTCTTGAGATTTTTTCTCTTGAGGAAAACTGCTCTCGCACACCCAAGAAACCTTCCATGGCAGGAGAAAAGAAAGACGACGGGACATGATATCCTTTCAAAATTTTGCTCAAGGAATCCCTCAAGTGACAAAGGAATGCGATGATGGATAGCTTTGCACAAATCCTTCGATGGCTATCGACAATGCCACACCCACAACCCTACACCATTGGATGGCTCCATCAAGGAAGAAATATTTGCATCATCCAAAAATGCCACCTGTCATACGACATCAAGCCATTCAAAGATGAGGTATTTTTTGATGTTTCTCCCCTTGAAGTTTGTGATGTTATTTTGGGAAAGACTTATTTATGGAAACTTCATGCTATATATGAGTCTAGGACTCGTAGTGTTATTATTTATTTGAACAGGAAGTTGTACAGGATTCCCAAGGTAGTCCCACCTAGTGATATTTCCTTGATCTATGTCAAGCAATGTAGGAAGGTCATTTATTAGACTGGGAAGTTTGTCTTCTTTGTGATTCACTCTCAAAGTGAGAAAAATGTTGCAGCCACATCCATGGCCTTTGTGGATGACCTCTCAATGCAGCAGAAGCAAGTGGATAAGGTCATGGAATAATAAAAAAATATATTCACATCACCTATTGGGGTACCACTACACTGTCAGGTCAACCATCACATCGATCTGACCCCCGACGCATCGCTACCCAATGGGCCATTCTATCATCAATATCTATTAGAAAATGAGGAGATCAAGTGTCAGATCCAAGAACTACTCCACAAGGGGCAGATATGACCCATCTCATCACTTTGTGGAATCCTAATCATGCTGGTGAAGAAAAAAGATGATACTTGGCGACTCTACATTGATTACCGGACCCTAAATAAAATCACAATCAAGAACCAATACACAATTCCCCAAATCTACGATCTCATTGATCAAATTAAGGGGACTAAATACTTCAGTAACATTGAGCTAAAGTATGGCTACCATCAAGTCCCAATAGAACATACAGATGTATGGAAAATTACCTTCAAGTCAAAAGAAGGTGTTTTTGAATGCTTGGTCATGCCCTTTGGTTTGACAAATGGCCCAACAAATTTCATGTGGATGATGGATGATATCTTGCGGCCTTTCACTAATTCTTTTGTGGTGGTGTATCTGGATGACATCCTTGTCTACAAAAATACTTGTGCAGAACACTTGTAACATATTCAGCAAGTTCTACACACTATGTGGAAATACAAGCTATATGCCAACCTAGAAAAATGATCCTTCGGCATGGAAAGGGTCCAGTACCTAGGATACATTGTTGATGTGCATGGTGTGCATGTTGATCTAGCCATTCATGACTGGCCAACCCCAACCAAGCTCACTGAGCTTCTGAGCTTCTTAGGACTTGTTAATTTCTACCATATTTTCATGTTGGGAATATCCCATATTACATGGTCCCTCAACCAAATAACCAGGGGTGGTGATAAGGAAAACAATTTGTGGGGCATGTCCCAACAGAAAGAAATTGATGATCTAAATGAACGCTTGTGCTCCGCCCCAATGCTTTCACTACCTGACCTACAACAACTTTTTGATATCGAGATAGATGTTTTAGACAATGTTGTGGGCACATTCATCACTTAGAACGACCATCCCATGGTCTATCATAGTGAGACACTATCAGATGTCGTCCATAAGTACCCTACTTATGAAAAAGAAATGTACTCCATTGTGAAATCCTTCCACTAGTAGAGGAATTACATTCTTGAAAAGGAGACAATCATCCACACTGATCATAAGTTGTTAAAGTTCATGTAGACACAAGGAAAATTGTAGAATGACCTCCATTAGAAGTGGTCCACATATTTATAATAGTTCCACCTCAACATCAAATATAAAACACGAAGTACCAACCGAGTCACTGATTTCCTCAATCGACCTCTTATTGCAGCACTCACCAAAGTGCTCGATTATTGCAGTCATGAGACCTCCGGATGGACCCACCCCTATGAGACAGATCCTGACTTCGCCAACACCTACTAGATGTTGGGTGCAAACACATTTTTCACCAATTTCCATCTTTAGGATGGGATGGTGTGCCATCTGGTCCATCTCTACATTCCATCAAGTGAGCAAGTGAAGATGATTTGGGAAGCCCACTAAAATTGGGTGGCAGTACATTTTGGTATGGAAAAGATAGTGGCAATGTTGCAGTGACATTTCTATTGGCCGAAACTTCAACAGGATGTCAGCAAGTATATATGGTTATGAAATAGTTGTGTTATTTCCAAACCGACCACTAAGAAACAAGGCATGTACACTCCTCTTCCTACTCCTTACAGGCCCGGCCCTAGGAATCCATCTCAACGGACTACATGTTGGTCCCTCCATCCACCACGTGGGGAAATTACTGTGTTTTTTTGGTTGTTGATCACTTTTCCAAGATGGCTATTATGGTCGCCTACAAGAAGAGCATCACAGCAGAGGCCACTGCCAAGGTATTCTTTGAATGATTTTGGTTTCACTTTGGGATCCCACAAACCATTATCTCAGATCGGGACAGTCAGTGTAACTCTCTCTTTATGTGCCAAGGATTAATCACTCTGATACCAATTGTAACACACTTTTTACATAGCTCATACAGGCATTATATAATCCACATGAATTTATGCAAAGAAATACATTTAAGCTCAGAGTAAACATATTATTTACTGCTATAATAAACAATCAATAGAATTAACATTAAATTGATATGCACAACAGAATACATGATAGTTATAATTACACAGAGATGCAGAATCATGAATAAAGAATCTTCTGATACTTAGCTTTGAAAACCTTGGTGATTCCACCAACCACGTACAAGCCTTCCATGAACCTCCCAGCCTTAGACCACACTACTCGTCAGCTCAGCAGTGGGTCACCCTCGAGCTGGGACTAAGGTCCACCCCAAGGAAAGGAATCCTAGACTAGGTTGTGGTTACAGGGAAAACAACACAGAAAGACTGGAAGGATTCTTCCCAGGATGCCATCTTACTCCCACTACTTCCAGACTCTCATTCCCCACATGCATGTTCCGCCTGGGAGTATACACCTTCACAAACATAGTCCATCGGTGCTACACCTCCCTCTCTAGGTCTCAGCAACAGGCTGGATCAAGAAGTCTCAAAGATCGAAGCTGGTGCTGAACACTCTCTGAAAGAAACCACTTCCCAACAAACTCTCTCTCACCTAGAAAGAGTTGCTCACAGGCCTGACAGCCTGCCTCTTCCAACAACAATCACCTCCCTCACCTAGAGAGAGGTGATACAGAGGCTCAATCACAACTTGCACTGTCCAACAAGCCACGCGCAGTCTATCTCTACATGGACACCACAGCCAACCGGGAATACAGACGCGGGCTTCCCAAATAGGCTTAGCAATGACGGCAAGGTCTCATGGTGATCACCAACGAGATTTCGTGACAAGCAATTCCCACAGGGATCGACACAGACTCCACTGCTCAGAACAAAGAGGGTGAACCCGTCTTTTTAGAAATGAACATAGGATTCTTGGCTCTCAGAACAGAGGGTGTAAACAGATTTTTAGAAACAAACACAGGTTTTTCCAGCTCTCAGTAACGCATGAGGCATTCTTGCAGAGGTCGGGTCGGTCATATTGTTCAGAGATCCATACACGCTCAGGAAGTCGAGTGGAATGGAGGAGGGACCCCTCTCATGGCTCATCTCGACCGTTTTATTTGCATGCACCAAGTTTGACACTTGTCACCCATGGAACTGCATGCGTCCCCTTTGCACGTTTTCCCCTTGCCGGGAACTTAGGATAAAAAAAACATAAAATTCACATGTTCTATGGAATAATATTATATTATTATTCCAAAGGCTTAAGCCCCTAGGCTTAGCCCCTTTTCCCACTTTCTAGCCCCTAATTCCTTGCCCAGTCTATGGAAGCTCAGTCCCCCATCACTCATTCATCATGGTCGGTCTGCATGCGGTGGTGTTTATATTTTATTAATGTGTTGCATACATATAGGTACAAAATCAGGCCCTTGGCCTCCAACCCTTAGGATCTCTGACCTAACAATCACATAAGCCCACCAGCTTATACAAACTTGGCTCACCAGCCTATAACACATATTTACAATTTATTTCATACATCAGATTTACAAAGGGATCGGTCTTGGGGACACTACAATCCCCCTCCCCTTATTTATGCGTTGTCCTCAGTGCAACCTTACACTGTCTCTGGAAACTTTTCAAAATTTTCAAAAGGATGCGGCTACTCTGCCTACATAACCTCTTCATGCTCCCATGTCGTGTCCTCATGACCGTACCAGGTCCACTGGACCTTTACAAGCTCTATAGCTCAATTCTGGAGCTGTTTGTTTCTCCTGTCCAATATACGCATAGGGTGCACTTGTAGGACACCTTATGGTTCCACCTGAATCACATTCCAATCGATAACATGATTAACATCAGGTATATATTTCTTAAGCAATGAAACATGAAACACATTATGTACAGTCATAGATGCAGGTAATGCAAGCATGTATGCAACTAGCCCAATCCTTTCCAGGATTTCAAACGGCCCACAAAATCTCGTTGCTAACTTGGCACAACTTCCCAACTTCAGGGAACTCCTGTTAGTTTTCACTTTCAGGAAAACATGGTCACCCACTTTGAATTCTCTATGGGTTCTGTTACTATCAGCGTAACTTTTCTACCTATCCTGGGCAGTTTTTAGATTCTGTTTAATTCTTATCATTTGGTCCTCCATCTCCTTGAGTAAATATGGCCAAACTACTGCTCTGTCAGCTGGATTATCCCAGCTCACTAGAGTGTTTTATTTTCTTCCATAAAGTGCTTCAAATGGGCTCATTTTCAACGATGCATGATACCCATTGTTGTAGGCGAATTCTACCAAATGCAAGTAGTCTTCCCATCTTGATGGTTTGTCCATCACGTACATTCTCAGCATGTCTTCTATTACTCTATTCACCCTCTCTGTCTGTCCAACAGACTTGGGATGATATGATGTACTAAAATTCAGATTCATTCTAAATCCTTTGAACAATCCTTTCTAGAAATTCGAGGTGAATTTCGGGTCTCTATCAAACAAAATCGTCTTAGGAATTCCATGCAAGCGTGCCACTTCTTTTAAGAATATATCAGCAACATCTGTTGCCCTGTGAGTGGTTTTCAGTGGAATAAAATGGGTAGATTTTGTAATCTTGTCCACCACCACCATGATTGAATCATGTTGCTTGCTTGTTCTAGGAAATCCTATGATAAAATACATTGTCACCACTTCCCATTTCCACTCAGGAATGGGTAAAGGCTACAACAACCCTGTTGGGTGCCTATGCTCAACCTTAACTTTCTGGCACTCCATACATCTGGCAATGTATTCAGCGATTTATTTCTTCAGACCCAGCCAAAAGTAATGGCTTTTGACAGTTGCCACAGTCTTCTGATATCCAGGATGTCCAGCATAAGCCACATTATGAATTTCTTTTAGAATTGCCAGTTTCAATTCTCGGACATTGGGTACATACACTCTATTTTTATACAGAAGTAAGCCATCAGTTCCCAAGGTGTAACTTCCCTGGGTCTATGGTCTCTCACGTTGTTGTAGCTTTGCTACCAGACCTCTGTACTGCAAATCAACATTTGCAACTTCCAAAATTCTGCCCTTAATCTCATTCCTGTACATGCTAATGATTGTAGCATGTAATTCGTGCACTTTTCTACTGAGTGCATCAACCACCTTATTTTCTTTCCCTTTGATATGCTTGATATCAAAGTCATATTCACACAGAAACTCTAGCCATCTGGTTTGCCTGGCATTTAAATTCGGCTGATCAAATAAATACTTCAGACCGTTGTGGTTTGTTCTCAATTCGAATCTCCTTCCCATGAGGTAATGTCTCCATTTCCTCAATACGTGGATGATTGTTGCCAGCTCTAAATCGTGAGTGGCATAATTCCTTTCATTCTCTTTCAGCTTTCAGGACTCATAACAGATTACAAATCCCTCTTGGTTGAGAACTCGTCCCAGTCCCTCCTTACACGCATCTTTGCACACCACGAACTCCATATTTGGATCTGCAATCCTCAGGATTGGAGTGTCGGTTAACAACTGCTTCAATCGTTGGAAACTCCTCTCACACTCTTCCGTCCACTAAAACTTCTTCTCCTTCCTTTGCAAGGAAGTGATAGGGTCAACTATCTTTGAGAATCCTTCTATAAACCTTATGTAGTAACCCGCCAGACCCATAAAATATCTATCCTCCGCCACATTCCTTGGCACTGACCATTCTTAGATGGCCTCAACCTTTTCAGGATCCATAGTGATCCCTTCTTCTGATATAATGTGTCCCAAGTAATAAATCTGCCTTTGATAAAATGAGCACTTGCTCAGCTTGGCGTACAACTGGTGTTCTCTCAACACTTGCAACACCATTCTCAGGTGTTGCTCATTCTCTTCCTCTGACTTGGAATACACCAAGATGTCATACAGGAAGACTATGACAAACTTGTCCAAATAGTCCCTGAATACACCATTCATTAAGCACATGAAAACAGCAGGTGCGTTTGATAGTCCAAACGACACCACTGTGAACTTGTAATGATCATACCTTGTTATAAAGGCGGTCTTGTTGATGTCCTCCTCATTTATTTTCACCTGGTGATATCCAAATATAAGATCTATCTTTGAAAATATTTTTGCACCCTTCAACTGATCGAAAAGATCATCGATCCTTGGCAGAGGATACTTGTTCTTGATAGTTACCTTATTCAACTGTCGAAAATCAATGCACATCCTCAACGCCCCATCTTTTTTTTCATGAATAGGACCGAGGTTCCCCAAGGTGAAACGCTAGGGCGAATGTACCCCATCTTTAGAAGCTCTTCAAACTGCAATTTCAACTCTTTCAGCTCTAGCGTACTCATTCTATAAGGAGATTTCGAAACTGGAGCTGCTCCTGGCATCAAATTTATAGAAAAATCGGTGTCTCTCTTCGGAGGTAGTCCAGGTACCTCCTGAAATACATCCTTGAACTCTGTGAGTACCTCATGGTCTTCCAGGTTCGAGACTGCATCTCTGGATGCTTCTCCCACACGGGCTGCAAATAATTGACAGCCTTTCTTGTAACACTTCTTCAGTTGTATGGCTAAGATTTCTCTAACAACCACGACTCTGGGAATTCCTTGGATTATTTTTTGATTTCCTTCTTCATCCAGGCATGTGAACTTCTTTTTACGACAGTCCAGAAGGGCATGTGAACTTCTTGTTACGACAGTCCAGAAGGGCATGGTGCTGGTCCAACCAGTCCATCCCAATTAAGCAGTTGTAAGAGCCTAAAGGCAGAATATTCAATTCAACCTTAGTACTCAATCCTTTCATGTCCATTGAATAGGACTTAACTAATTGAGTGACCTTCCTTTTGATTCTTGTGGCCAATTTCACTAACCAATACTTTTCATGTTTTCTTCTTGATAAACGCAAATTTTCCACCACCCTAGGATCTACATAACTATGGCTAGCCCCTGAATCAATTAAAGTAATAAGTGGTTGGTTGTTAATCATACCTTCCACTTCAATCATGTGTGATTGAAATTTTTCTTGCTTGTTGTCCAGGGCTGCATATATCCTCATCATTCTACTGCCCATATCCTCCATTGTTTCAGCTTGCTGAACAATATGAACAGTTCTCGATTTACCATTTTTATGGGGACAATCTCTGTACTTTTGGTTTCCTTTATAGCCCCAACACTGAATGGGCGTCTGTCTCTGTCTTTTTGCTCCCTCTTCAATCATTCTTGGCTCTCCAAACAATGGCTGTCCCTAAAGACTATTTCTGAAAAAGGAAGGCTTGTTTCCCTTCTGCCTTTGTTCCTTCTTAAACCTCTTCTGGTTATCCCAACCCTTCCGAATGATAGGCTTTTCTCTTTTCTATTCATACAAGCATTTCGCCCTTCTTATTGTTTCTTCCATAGTCTTAGGATCATCATACTGAATCTTGTCACCCATGGAAGGTGGAAGTCCACTCAAATATGTCGGAATCTTGACAACCTCATCTTTGATGAATGGAACATACTTCAGTATTTCCAGAAAACTTCGTTCGTACTCATCAATGGTCATGTTGCCTAGCTTGAGTTCGAAGAAATCCTTCATTTTTTTGTCATAGTATATTTTAGTCATGTATTTCTTCTTGAAATACCTCTTAAAATCCTTCCAAGTGACATCTTTCTCTTTGATGCGTTGCACTTGCACAAACTGATCCCACCACATGGATGCTTTTCCTTTCAGTTGATACATTGCAATTCTTCCTTCTGCATGGGAGGAATAATTCTACAGTTGGAAATATTTCTTCATGTCAAGCAACCATGTCTTGTCATCTTCCTCCTTCTTATGTTCTCCATCAAACGTTGGAGGCTTGATCTTGTTCATCTCCCCTTTCAATTCATCCTTCCCATATTTTTGGTGTTTTCTGGTAGAAGACGGGCTTGAACTACTGCGTGTCTCCCTACTGGAATGCTTTCGGGAGTGACAATGATGTCTGCTACCACTCCTTGATCTTATTCTCCTCTCAGGGGTACTGACACTTCTGGATCTCCTTTTTATCTCAGAGGTTATGCGACTCTCTGTCTTGCTTGAGTCTCTCCCCTTCTCCAATTTCCTTTCTATTCTTTCCAAGCTCTTCAACATTTTTAAGTTGAATTCACCCTGTCGATCCATGACTTTCATGAGCTTTCGGCTATCAGCTCGGCGAACCTGGGCATCTCTTTGCAATCCTTCAATGATTTTCATTATGTGTCCCTCCTTGTCTAATTCTCTTCCATGCCCAATGGAGTTTGATCCTTTGACTCCCAGGTTGATATCTCTTCCTTCTCTTTCTCCCTCTGAAATGGAGT
The DNA here is from genome assembly GCA_009831015.1 of Picea engelmannii. Classification (NCBI taxonomy): domain Eukaryota; kingdom Viridiplantae; phylum Streptophyta; class Pinopsida; order Pinales; family Pinaceae; genus Picea; species Picea engelmannii. The sequence goes on along the minus strand of ML799923.1, from coordinate 39,985 downwards.
AAATCCGCACCTCTTCCATTTCTATACTCGACGTCAACTAACTGGTGTCCTGACACTCGTTGAACTCTGCACACGCAATGTCAAATCAATCCAAAGTTTGTCAGGCCCTTAAACCTTCAGGAAAACTTACAACATTCATAAGCCAACGTGAACAAGAAAAAACATTTTGATTCAAATAAGTTTTCTGAGCTCTTGTTCGGCTCTGCAAATTTCAGGACTTCGGGACTTCGAGTTTTTGGTACCCGGGAGTTCACTATGCAGTGACTCCTAACCTTCTGTCGCTACAATCCCCTAAATCTAAAATTTTGGTTTCCTTACTCTCCAGGCCCACAACACAGTTGTCGCCCTTAATCACAGTGGCATGTGGCACGTTCTAGAGGATCCATGTCACCATCGGTGACATCATTGGGTCCCATCGCTCTCGCCTGTCTTCTCAAATATCTGGCACGCGGTACACATCCATGCACCCACGTTCATTCCAAGCAAAAATCCAACGGTTAGGTCCCCTCTCAGATCTACAGCGCAAATCTTTTCGACGTTTCAGGGTTTCGGGCATCGGGAGTTCGTGTATCCCACATCTCGATCTTCCATTTGCTGAAATCCTAAAATTACTGTTTACTTGTCAACTTGATCTGATGGTCAACTCCCTTCCTATGATCTACGGTGTAGATCGTTTCGGGATTTCGGGTTTTGGGTTTCGGAGGTGTTCACCCCCCTCACTTCCCATCTCCGGACTTTGCAAAATCCGAAAGGTTTTTACGAATAACTCAAGCGCGACTCCACCAGATCTAGCGGTCGAACCTTCCTCCCAGATCTATAGAATATATCTTCTCGGGTTTTCGGGAGTTTTTGTATCGTGATTCCCACGCTCTTGTGCAACTCCAAAGGGATTTTAAACCCTACGCACACTTTCCAGATCCGACGGTCACAAGGGTTCGCCTTCCCTCCCGAACAGATCCTGAGGCTCCAGCACTTCTGGTGTGGAGTCCTCTCTCCCTGTGGCCATAGACCACACCGGTTGCAGTTTCACAACACCGCTATACTGCTCTAAGCTTGTAGGCATGGTCAAGTAACTCCTTGACAGTCCAGATCATTTCAGGGTCCGGAATTGGTCCTCCAGACACAATTTCTAATCACACCCTTAGTCTAAAGACCACTCAACTGGCCCATCTAGGCTCAGTGTCAAAACCATGGGCTTTGATACCAAATGTAACGCTCTCTTTCTATGCCAAGGCTTAATCGCTCTAATACCAATTGTAACACACTTTTTACATAGCTCATACAGGCATTATATAATCCACATGCATTTAAGCAAAGAAATACATTTAAGCTCAGAGTAAACATATTATTTACTTCTATAATAAAAAATCAATAGCATTAACATTAAATTGATATGCACAGTAGAATACATGATAGTTATAATTACACAGAGATGCAGAATCATGAATAAATCATCTTCTGATACATATCTTTGAAAACCTTGGTGATTCCACCAACCACGTACAAGCCTTCCATGAACCTCCCAGCCTTAGACCACACTGCTCGTCAGCTCAATAGTGGGTCACCCCCGAGCTGGGACTAAGCTCCACCCCAAGGCAAGGAATCCTAGGCTAGGCTGTGGTTACAGGGAAAAAAACACAGAAAGACTGGAAGGATTCTTCCCAGGATGCCATCTTACGCCCACTACTTCTAGACTCTCATTCCCCACATGTCTGTTCCGCCTGGGAGTATACACCTTCACAAGCACAGTCCATCGGTGCTACACCTCCCTCTCTGGGTCTCGGCAACAAGACAAATCAGGAAGTCTTAGAGCCCGAAGCTAGTGCTGGACACTCTCTAGAAGAAACCACTTCCTAGAAAACTCTCTCTCACCTGGAGAGCGTTGCTCACAGGCCTGACAGCCTGCCTCTTCCAACAAGAGTCACCTCCCTCACCTAGAGAGAGGTCATACACAGGCTCAATCACAACTTGCACTGGCCAACAAGCCATGCGCAGTCCATCTTTGCGTGGCCACCACAACCAACCAGGAATACAGACACGAGCTTCCCAAACAGGCTCAACAATGACGAGAAGGTCTCACGGTGATGGTTTTCAGGATTGCATGACAAGCAATTCCTGTAGGGATCGACACAGACTCCACGGCTCAGAACGGAGAGGGTGAACCCAGCTTTTCAGAAACGAACACAGGCTTCTCGGCTCTCAGAACAAAGGGTGTACACAGATTTTCATAAACAAACACAGCCTTTTCCGGCTCTCAGGAAGGCACGAGGTATTCTTGCAGAGCTCGAGTCGGTTGTAATGTTCAGATCTCCATACACGCTCTAGTCGGGTGGAATGGAGGAGGGACCCCTCTCACGGCTCATCTCGGTTGTTTTATTTGCATGCACCAGGGTTGACACTTGTCACCCATGGAACTGCATGCATCCCCTTTGCACGTTTTCCCCTTTCCAGGAACTTAGGATAAAAAAAACATAAAATGCACATGTTCTTTGGAATAATATTATATTATTATTCTCAAGGATTAAGCCCCTAGGCTTAGCCCCTTTTCCCACCTTCTAGTCCCTAATTCCTTGCCCACTCTGTAGAAGCTCAGTCCCCCATCACTCATTCATCATGGTCGGTCTGCACGCGGCAGTGTTTATATTTTATTAATGTGTTGCATACATATAGGCACAAAATCAGGCCCTTGGCCTCCAACCCTTAAGCTCTCTAGCCTAACAATCACATAAGCCCATCGGCTTATACAAACTTGGCTCACTAGCATATAACACATATTTAAAATTTATTTCATACATCAGATTTACAAAGGGCTCGGTCTTGGGGACACTACAGTCGGTTCCTCAACACATTCGGGTTGAGCCTTTGGTCACTACTGTACACCAAGCTCACCAATCCCACTACCTTTCACCCCCAGACAGATGTCCAAAATGAGTTCGTCAATCGGATGACCGTGCACATCCTGCACATGTACAATTCCAAGAACCCCCTCACCTGGGATGAGAGTCTTCCCTATGTTCATCACAGCTACAATAGGTCCATACATAGCTCAATCGACCACATTCCCTTTCAGGTGGGGTTGAGATTTCAACCATTGGGTCCCATGGATGTTGCACTACCCCTTATGGCCACCTAAGAAGACTCGTCGCATGCTCCGACTGGACATGACAAATCCACCTAGTTCATTGATCGAATCCAGCACATCCACCAATAGGTTCAGGATATTTTACAGAAGTCCAATTCCAAGTACAAGCGACTCCATGATCAACATCGAGTGCCACACCAGTTTCACGTGGGAGACAAAGTTTCGTTGCACTTGCAGAAAGAAAGCCTTACAAGGCCTCCTCGGAAGCTTCATCCACTATGTTATGGACCCTACACCATCATCAAGGCTATGGGAGACAATTCTTTTGATCTCAACCTTCCCCCCTTCCTTGGATTGCATTCAGTGTTCAATGTGGACCTCTTTCGGCCTTATTTTCCACCATTATTGGAAACATCGGAGATAGAAGAACAATTGACACCAACAGAGCTCAACCCTAACTGCATGGAACATGCATCCACTGATCAAATAATGGACACACAGGTCAAGTTAACTCTCCAGCAGAGGATCCAACTTTATCACGTTGTCAAAGAAGGGCAGCTCCTGCGCCAAGGCAAGCGGCTCACCCAGGACCAAATTTAACAGAAATTTCCTCATCTGATGGGGGAACTCAACGCAATGGATACCATTTCTTCCTAAGGGGGGAGGATTGATCCAAGAGGATCTCAGTGGCCACCCACCTTTTCCAACTGGCTCAAAAAGGGTTTTTGGCAACTTACTATTTTTAGTAATTTTTCAGTTCTTGAACTTCCAGGGCCATTTTGTGGGCCTAAACGACGCTTTTCACGATTGGGAACCTCAATGATAATAGAAGGCTTTGTTTGATCCATCTGAATGAATTACCTCTTCAACACCTTTCCAACTAGCTATTGTGTTCCCTAAACGGAGATCGTATGAAAAAGTTACGACCTCGAAAAGTTGATGTACTAACTTACCCCAACGGGGCCCACATGAATTTTGGCGCTTCATCTCCTAGGGTTAGGTTTTTGGGTGTCTAGGGTTTTGGCATTCATGTTTATTGTAAAAATGCCTTCATAGCCTCGTTGTACTCATCTTCTTGTGAATGAGTGTAGTTGTCACATCTCTTCTCAGAGATAAGCTATCACCATTCTAGCAGGCTTGTTTCAATCTGCAGTTTACAATTTCAACATATTTCTTCTTTAATTGAAGTTTGGTTTTATTGTATCTCTGTTAGTATTCATTGTGTCTCTGTGTTAATATTATAAATCTTCTTTTTCATTTCTTTCTGCTCATAAATCTGAATCACTAGCCTACCAAGTCATATTATAAAGAACGTGTACATGTTTCTAAGAATGCACATACACTAAGAATGTGTGTTCATTCCTAAGCATACACATATTCCTCTATGTATTAATTAAAATAAAGGGGTCACAAGTTTTTTATATTGAAAATAGCATAGAAAGTTCTAAGTGAAAGAGGAGTGATTTCAAGAGCCATTTAATTATTTTGACTAACATGAGGACATTGCCACTATTCATAGTTTCTTGCATTGATTTGAGGTAGGTTTACTTGGAATGTTTTCTTCTACTTCATTAATTCCTCCAATTATATCAATAAATAAAAATTAATTGTTTCATTCCTCTTCAAATGTAGCATATAAATTGCATTATCATGGAGCCTACACCTTAACAGAACCCAAACCCACCATCATTAAATGAATAAATACCCAACCCTAGCCCCTAACCACCATATGCAAACACTAAAATTCACAACGGCTTTGAGTCATTAATAAACCTAATATGAGATTTTAGAAACACCAAAGATCCCTCACGCCTTTCACTAGCTACATCTTTGGAGACCATTATATATTACATTGCTAAAGCTTGAGGCTAGTTATCTGATATTTTCAATTATAGGGTTAGGATGTTTGAATGATATAGGATGGGTTTAGGTAGAAACTAAGTGATATATATACAAATTTCAAAACAAGATATCTTGACCTTGTTTATTGATCCTGAAACTAGTTTACACCCTCTTCTAAAAAAGAACTGTATTTGCATGGATTGGTTCACATATCAACCTTGTATAAGCCACTAGATGGATATGTATTTTATGGGTTTTGAAAAACCTCCCTATAATAGCAAGGAGGTGCCATTGTATTTTATTAGAAAATTATCGGCCAAATTTGTTTTAGGTCACCATGTCAACTACTTTTTCATTGGTGAATTCCATGGGGTTGGCCATGGGTCCATGCAAGATAGAAAAAATACCAAGTGTAACCCATTGAGAGGGATTCACTCTCTTAGAAAAAGGCCTAATCCCCCTACCCAATATCCTTCCATTTCAAATAACATTCGTTGTGTGTAAACCTTTCTTTTCACCTTAACATATAGTTTACTACAAGTCATCACAAGAATTATGTTATCTCATTAGAAGGGATATTCAGAAAATGGTTGGGGAAGGATTGGGCCTTCAATCCATGTAACAATCTAGCCATGTGAGGTCATGTCGACAAATGAGCCATTTTGATCCTAATTCATGTGATCGTCATCAATGCTTGGGTTGCAAGAAGACTTGCTATGGATCATTGGAGGCCCCTATACAAAATAGTTTCATCGAAGAGGTTATCATGAAATCATGTGTTTGTATTTCGTTAAGTGTGTGTGTGTGTGTGTGTGTGTGTGTGTGTGTGTGTGTGTGTGTGTAATTACAAATGACTAGTTTCCTATATAGTTTATTGTGTCATTTTTCTCTATATCTAATTATTTCCTTTGTGTAGTTTCTATGATATGATAGTATTCCTTCATCATATTGAGATGCATCAAGGACAGTTTCCAATTATAATGAAGTATTTGTAGTGGCTTACTCAATTGGAATTGGCATACCTCACACATAGGTATTTTGGAACTTTATGCAACGATATTATTTATTTTTCTAGTAAGATCTCCTATAAATGTAGTATGTTTGTGTTATTACAACCTACACGTTACCCTATAAAAATGATTAATAAATAGATACAAATTTATGCAATTAATATCTATAGTCAATATGATCTAATATAATTCCTTCCTTTGGCACCATATGTCTTAGTTTTTATAAATTTTCACATTGTTGATTTTGGTGGTCACATTTTAAAAAAATGAATAGCTAGTTGCAAATTGTAAACATAGTATTTGTATTTACATATTCAATATATAATAGATTTTTAGTTCATCTACATTTTAGATTTCATCCAAAACATACCTATGATGCCACCTAGTAGACCCTAATGCAATGGAGGTGATTTATTGATTGCTTCTCATAAAGAGATAAAATAATAAGTGTAGGTGTCTCTTATGGTAGATGGAATTGTAGCTAACACCCATGTAATCCAATCTAGTTAAATAGAACATGACATTTGGAGGTCAAGCATGCCAACATATCTAAAACTTGGTCTTTTAAAGACTATTGTATGTGTTCTTAAACAAATTAGAAGGATGACACAAGTAATACAAGAATAAGAGAATATGTTTTTTATGAGAAATTTGTGAGAAATGAGCATAAGGTTTTGGGTTTATAGGCACCTTTGTTTGAACTTTGTAGTGTTAAGTATGTTCTTTATGTTGCCTATTTTGGTCCAAACTATGCCAATAATCATCTCATATAGAGACATTACAAATGAAATCACCAAATATAGAATCTTCAACACCTTAAGCCTCTCAAATAATAGGTTTCTAAGGATTGTGTCAAAGGCTTTTCCAAAATCTAAAAACCTCCAATATAGCCTCCACTAAGTGATGTCTTTCCTTGTGGTAACTAAACACCCATGTATATCACACATTATCCTTACCTAAAATTATAAAGTATATGAAATCAATAAACATCATATTTGTCTCACTATACATTCATAAATATTTAAAAAACAAATACATAAGTATGAAGGTAAAACAATTCTCTACAAATCATTTTTTACTTCAAAGTAAAATTTTCAAAAAAAATTATAATTTACAATGCTCAAAGTTGAAGAAATGATAAAAAAAAATAGTTTTCATTGTAAAAAAAACAACTACAATTGTTACCATTTTCATGTTTTCACCGAGTGGATATCAGATTTTCTAATACATCACATGATCACACAATACCATATCAATGTGTAAGAGACAAAGTAGTATAATTGGTGTGGATCTTGAAACCTTGTTTGAAAAAAAAAATTGTCACAAAGAATGAGTTAACCCAAAAGTGGTTCCAACTTCGCACTTAGATAAGGTTTGTTTCTAGATAATAAATAGTAGTAAAATAAAGTTTAGTTGGATTATCTTTAGAATGAAAAAAAATGACTACATTGGGAAGAATAAGGAATATATGAATTTAGTGTAAAAACAAAGAGCGTGCCTTGTTTTCATGCGCAAGTTATACAAATATCTGAAGATTATTGCAGGTGGTTTTTTCCATAAAATCATTTTATTGATAATTTTATACTTAATTATATTTTTGAATTCAAAATCTAATAATAATGAACATATATCATAAAGAAACAATGTTAAATAATAATAAAAAAAAGCTAATGAACCAACCATTAATTTTCCATTGGTAAATAAAAAGATAAAAAAAAATGTTACTATTTAACATATCTAGTTTTGGGGAATTTAAAAATACATGTTAAATTTATTTTTCAGTATAACATATTTAATATGGAGATATATAATACATAGAAACTTACTCTTATAATAAGTTTGTAAGCATGATCTCTTCCATATGTTGTAGGTCTTGGGAAAAATAAGGTTGCATGCGTTTATCCACACCAATATTGGAAGTCGTTCATAACAAAATAATATGCATAATCCATTGTATGACATCCACTTCTCATATAAAATAGCCATCCATGGATTAGTGAGGCTTAGTGACTTCTAAACTATGGAAAAATTCCCCTACCTCTTTGAATAAAAAATTTCCCTACCTCTTAGAAAATATCAAGGGAAAATGCACTTACACAACCATTCCTCATAGAGAATTGGCTCCCCCAATTTTAGAGAGGAAATAAACCACCCTATTTCTCTTAAAGGGTTTTTCAAAGGCAAACATTTCATCAACTCGTGATATTTATACAGGGATATTATCTATTGTAGAATATGTTTAGACCAATGGGTTAGCTTGAGTGGTTGAGAGTTGTGAATAACAAGCATGAGGTATTGTGGTCAAGTCCCCGAGTTGGCTACCTATGTCTATATGGGAATCATTCAATGTCCCTATGGGGTAAGCATATTGTAGTTTATGTGGCATGCTTTAAACTAGGTACCATCCTTGGAGTGAGAGGAGGAGCCCAAAGGTTTCATAGGGATGTATTTTCCAAGGAAAAATAATGTTGTAGAATATGTTTAACTCTAACATTATGCAAAATATTATTATAGTTCCTTTTATTGAAATTCACAAAATTTACAAAATTCATTAGAAAAATTCACCAATTGGATATATTTATCCCCTAAAAAAATCTTGGAATGGAAAGTTCCCTATATCATTTCATTTTCCCCAAACATTAAATCTTAGTTCCATTCCCAACCATTTCAACTTTTGTTACTGACATATTTGGGTAGTTTTTCTAGACATTCACAATTTTATTTATCTTTTATCAAGTCCTCTCAATTAGGCTTGAGCCTCAACTTTCCAATCATATATAGGTATGCACTCAATAGCACCACCCCTATTTACTAAATTTTACATTATTCTCATCATACATAAATAACATGAGTATTTGTTGTCTAGTATATAAAACTTGATCTTCTTGAGCTACTATAAGAATATACACTCATAGGATTGGAAACTTGAGCCTCATAAACTATTATACGTTTATCCCAAGCTGCTTTCTAAACCATTTGATGGAAAATTATTGGGCATTTGGCTAGTTCCATGTTGGAAAGTGCATAGTTCAAATCCCCTAGGGTTAGATGCACTAGTCTACATTGATGGGTTTATTAGGGGTTTCATCCATGAATATAGGAAATAATCCCTTGGGTTTCCCCTTGAGGTTTTCCTTGGGAAAAAAATTGTTATAGGTTTTCCCATTTCCTGGAGTTAAACCATTAATATCATAAATTCATATTAGATTCATTTTTATAACCTCCACATAGATATTAACAATAATCCATATTGGAAGACCTAGAAATATGGAGTTCAGGAAGAAGAAGGTCTGAATAAGGGTTTAGGATTTTGCAGGTTGCAGGCTTTACGATTGGTATGGCAGGGTTCTCGAGGGTCAACGACTCTGGTGGTAACAACTTGAGAGATATGATGGGGTGGGGTAACTAATGCCCACCTAGAACAGGAAGGGAAAAGAGGTTGAGATGAGGGTGAATGTAGATGCCTCTGTAGGAAAGGGAGGAGAAGGAACAAGTGGAAGTGGTAACATGCAAAATATTGGAACATAAGGACGATGATCGGGACAGTGTGTACCAAAAACGAAGGCAATCCCCTCTCTACATATTAAATTGAAGGGCTTACAATCCCACATTCAATACATGCAAGATCATGCTTTGACTAGGAAATTTTTGGGTATTTGGCCTTCAAAAAATTCTTTCATCTGGTGGATCAATGTGACATGGAAGCCACAAGGTCACTACAATTTACAGTTGGGAGAAAAAGGATTTCTCACTGTGATTTTTTTCAATCCACAAGATAGAAATCGAGTTTTCGAGGGAGGACCCTACTTCAATTCGACAGGTCTATACCTTCGTTTTTGGAAAGAGTGTTTCAACCTAGATAAGGAAGACTTGACTGTGGCACCCATTTGGATTCGATTGTATTCTTTGCTGACAAGGTACTGGAAGGAAGATATCTTAGAGGATTCGGGAAATACCCTTGGATTTTTCATACGGTTATCAAAGCATACCAGGAAGATGAGATATACATCCTATGCCCGTATATGTGTTTATATGGACATCTCAAAGGATTTACCAGAAGGAATTAAGCTATCTTGGGAGGATAAAGAGTGGTTCCAGCCCTTGGACTATGAATACATTCTCTTCATATGCATACGATGCCACGAACATGGACATCTCTTTTGAGATTTTCCCCTGAATGTTGTAGTGAACCCTCCAAAATCCAAATATGAAAACGATGTTGAGGGGTTTATGAAGGTTACTAATAAGAAACGTCAGGCAAGGCGAGGCCTTGGTGTAGAGATTCAAAAAAGGCCTTAGACATCAAATCGATTTGAGGCCCTAAATAAAGACTTTGAGAAGGAGTCAGTTATAGAAGAAGTGGGAGTTTTTGGAGAAAGGAACAAAACAATATCAGGGGATAAGGATAGGAAAGTCCCTCAGGAAAATAAGAAAGAAGCAGTGAATGTCGACATGAAAGGAAAGGAGGATGAGGACATGGATCTAGGGAACTAGATCTAGATGGAATTGAACACTCCTACTCTAATATAACTTCAGGGAACATTCATATGCAACAGGTGAGTCTAATAAGGGAGGAAATCATAAAAAAAAAAGTAATCAAATCTCTTGGAGTGATCATAAAAACCATCAAAGAAAATGAAGGCAAGAGGAAATTGTCTTGAGTAAAGCACGGGAGAAGAAGCAACCAACATCAAATCAAGAAGGTAGGGGAGAAGCTTGTTGCATCGGGTTAGTACCCAATGATAGAAGGGTTAGTACCCAATGATAGAAGAGGCATTACATGCACCTTCCAAACCTTTTTAATGAATTTAGTATCATGAAACATTAGAGGATTTAATATCCCCTGGAAGACAAGCATTCTGAAAAGAAAGAGAGCACAAGAGAAGCCTACAATTTTGATTCTTAAGGAGATGAAATGTTTTAAATATTATCTCAAGTGATTGGGATAAAACAATATGGAAAGGAAGCGAAGCCATAGCCACATATGTAACCAAAGTGGCACGTAGAGTAGCTATAATGTGGAACCCTCAAGAGGTAAGTCTCTTTTATTCGGAAGTGACTTCCCATATTTTGTATGCATCTTTTCAATTGGTAGGTACGAATGTAGGAGGCATCATGTCCAATGTGTATAGTCCTTAATTAGCATCTTAGAAATATAATTTTTTGGAATCGTTGGAAATATTGGGCACTAGGGTGGGTCAAAGCCATTGGATAGTGGGAGGTGACTTCAATCTAATCAGAAGCCTAGAGGAGAAGAAGAGAATGATACGTAAATTGAGCAACATTAATAATATATTCAGATAATTGATTGAGGACCTGCAACTGATGTAAGAACAACGAAGAACCTTTTTACATGGCATAATAAAATATTAGGGGATAGACAAATAACTTCTAGACTTGATTATTTCTTGGTTTCAGAGACTATTTTGACGGGTGGAGGTAAGTTGGCAGCTCTGGTTTTACCCTCAGTAGGATATGACCATCGGCCCATCTGTTTAGAATGGAGAGGAATAGGAACGAACTTGAGAAGACCCTCCCATTTTGAACAACTCTAGTTATCTCACCCAGATTTCCAAAGGTTGGTTAAGAAATGGTGGATAGAGTTTGAACCACCAAGAGGAGAACTATGATGTATAGGTTCCAACAAAATTTAAAATTCATTAAGGAAAAGGAGAAAAAGTCAAATAAAGAATCCTTCTGAAATATTTTCTAGGAGAAGAGAAGATTGGAACATAAATTAGAAGATGTGCATCGCATGGCCATGGAGGTACGATATACCGACAAGCTAAAGGAAGAAGAAGCATAACTATTGGTGCAATTGGATCAGAGGGAGAGTCAAGAGGAAATCTTGTGGAAACATAAGTCTCAGAACCACTGGCTAAAGGAAGGTGATAGGAATACATGATTCTTTCATAGAACAACCGTACAACACTGCCAAATGAATAGGATTGTTAGACTCAAGACGAAGGATGGTCAGTATGTTGAGATGCAAGAAGAGATAGAACAAACCCATAATATTTTTTTCGGCGACTTGTTGGAGGAATCTAATCTGAATAGAGACAGAGATATAGAGTAGATTACTCAGCATATTCCTTCTCTGGTAACGCAGGAGCAGAATAACCTTCTGATGAGGCCAATGGAAATGAAAGAACTGGAAGAGGTAGTTAAGCAGATGGAACGAGCTAAGGTGCCAGGCCCGGACAACTTTACCACAAACTTCTTCCATTCATGATGGAATATGTTGAAAGAGGAATTTTTTGCTATTATAGAGGATTTGAGAAAGACATGGAATATTTTGTCAAATTTTAATTCGACCATCCTAACCCTGATTCCAAAGGAGACTCGAGATGAAGCACCCATCAAGTTTAGACCAATTGTGTTATGCAATGTTATCTACAAGATAATTAAAAAAGTGATGGATAATAGGCTAAAACCATTGCGTCCATGCTAATTTTTCCTGAGAAAGCTAGTTTTTTTGGAGGGGAGACAGATTCAAGATGGGATTTTGGTGGCCCGTGAGATCATTCATTCCTTGAAGGTGATGAAACACACATGAATGATGATTAAGTTGGACCTGTCAAAGGCTTATAACATATTGAATTGGAGATTCTTGGAAAATATGTTGTATGTTTTTTATTTCGAGAACCAATGGGTGTGATGGATAATAAATCTCTCATATTCATCCTTCTTCTTCATCTTAGTGAATGGCACCCCTTCTCAACCTTTTCTCTCTTCAAGAGGAATCCGTCAGGGGATCCATTATCCCCCTTTATTTTTGTCTAGATGGTCGAGGGATTAAGGAGAACCATAAAAGCAATGTTGAAAGAGAATGAGCTGAGAATGCATCAGGGATATCCCCCTCAATCACACCAACATTTCGTTGATGGAACAATGTTTATGGAGAACTCCTTGGTATAAGTGCATTGAAGTGAGGGTTGGATAAATTTATGCAAGCAAGTGGTTTGGCCATCAATAATGAGAAATCGCAGAAATCGCAGGTCTACTTCTTTAACACCCCTCGGATTATGAGACAGGATATATTGAGGATTTTTGGATTTCAGGAAGGCTCTCTTCCTTCCAAATACTTAGGAGCGCCCTGAAAGAACACAGTGATAAAAAAAATCTCCTCGCAAGACCCCTTGGATAAAATGAATTCAAATTTGTCTCAAAGGACCCTCAGAGCTCTAAACTTTCCTAGCAGGTTGACATTGGTACAATCGGTGCTTCAAGGAATGCCCTTGTACCTATTTTCGGTACTTGCAGCCCTAAAATCGGTTCTGAAGAAAATTCAAAACATGCAAAGGAATTTCCTATGGGGGGATTAGAGGACCACACCAAATGGGCTTTGGTTGACTGAAATACTGTTTTCTCCCCTAAATTGGTACAAGGACTCGGTCTAAGGGACCCATAAATTAGTAATGAGGTGATGGGAGCAAGAATTTGGTGGAAATGGGCAACGTATACCAACGAGCCATGGGCTCAGCTATGGAATTGTAAATATACCCCTGAGTGGGAAAAACAAAATATCATCAAGTTCGCAGAGGAACTCCCAGGTTCATGTTAGAGAATAATGGCAAAATGGAAATTGTTAGAACCAATTTCTATTGTACTCTAGTTTAGTTTAGTCTTTGTACTCTAGTTTATTCATTGAGTGGTTTTCAGATACACAAATTCAGGAGGATGTTAGAGACTATCCTAACCTATAAATTTGTATGCAATTTATCAGATTGATAATATAGAGTGTGTGAGCCCTTGTTGCCTCTCACTGTCAGTTGTCCTCCTCCAATTCTCAATTTGGTATCAGAGCTTGGAGGAGTCTGATTGCGCACCTGCTTGGAGGAGGAGTTTGATTGCTCGCCTGCATGGAGTGGAGGTATCGAGCCTGCTGATTGTTGATCACTGCTGCGTGGAGGAGATCGCGCTTTTTGGAGTGGTAACGCGCAGCGTGGAGGAGTTCGTTGCCATCGTTTCTAGTGAATCCACCGCTGTACGAATTGAGGTGAGGCCCAGATCATTGCTGGAGCGGGCCGTGAGGACGGGTAGAGGCCGTAGGTGGTCTTTGGGGGTCCGTGAGAGTAGGTTGAGGCATCAAAGGGAGGTTGCGAACCCTTTTGTGGAGCTGTCGGGGTATAGTGCAGGCCGCGAAGGGAAGGAGAGCCTGTCTAATCTGTCCAGAGAGTGTGAGTTGGTGTGAAAATAAATCGTTGCCACCATTGGAGAGAAGTCGTGAACAAGAAGTCGCCTCTTTGACACCATTTCCTGAAAGATACACTCGCCAGCGATCAACGAGGACAGTTTCGTGGAGAAGGTGCGTGCGACCTGTGCTGCCTGCATAGGACTGTCGCAGTCTTGGAAAAGAGGGCGACTTGCATTGTGAAACAATAATTCAGCGGCCACCGTGTGTGCTATAGTGAGTCCATGAATAAAAATTATCATCTCGTGTTGGTGCCCGTCGGAATTAACGCGTACTATTAGAGCCACCGGTTAATGAAAGCAGACCATCGCCTGTGCCCTGGAGTAGCAGTGAGACCCATTTGAAGATAACCGCCAAGAGTCGTGTGCAGCGTGATCACTGTCTGTGGCGGCTGTGGTTAACACATCATCGTTCTGCAGGAAACCAGTGCCTGTCGATCGCATTAGAACAGAGGAAGCCTGAAAAAGGTCCGTGGGAGTCCTATTCCGCGCGAGAGGGCTCGATATGCATCGCTGGTGTAAGCAATCGGAAAAGGCCTGCGACTGTTGCATAAACATCGACTTATTGAGCCCTGTGTGTTGATCACTGGAGAGTCTCGTGAGCTGTGTGAAAGTAGCCGCCATCATCACATGTCGTTGGAGTCTAGATTCGTGGAGCATCAGCGATCTTTGTTTCCCGTTGTTGTACCACATGAAGGCTGGATTGGTAAAGTCATCGTTTGCAAGGCGCTGCGAATAGGAGCCGAGTTTAGCATTGTGGATGCTACCTGTTGAAAGAAACTATCGTCCAAGATAGGGACACTGTCATCTTCCTACACGATCGGTTGATCTATGATTTGCACATGTGCTTTCATGTTGCCTGGGAAAGAAGATATGTGTCGTGTTTGATTGATATCTAAGTTAAATCCAATATTTGGTGTACTAGCACAGTCACATAATTGTGGCTGATCAAGGCGGAAAGGTTGATAAGATGAAAAGAATTCTTAAAAGAATATATTAAATTTTAATGTTGATTAACAAATAAACTGTTGAGCTTCATTTATCTGGTGTTAATATTTTATTTTTTGTTAATCACTTAGGTGGCAATCATTTAGCTATCAAAGTAATTTTTAAATATGATTAGGTAAATGTAAAAAAGTAAACACATAAACGAATTTCTTTATAATAACTAGGAAGTTAATGATTGAAATCATAGCCATTTATTTTGTGTGACTACTAAGAATATTCCAGCTATATTTAATCCTGTCCATAGAAAACTTATTAAGCACTAAACCCCTATTAAATCTGCCCATTATCAATAGGTATAAGCTTTTCGGCGTAATTATCCTCTCCATGGTTGTGGTCGTGTAGTGTTGTCAATGATCTTTGCTTCCTGTGAACAGTTACGAAGTCGACCATAGTGAAATCGTGTTTGAGACCATAACAGAGTCATTTTTCTGATTAAAGGGGCCACCTGTTTGAAGCTACCACTTAAAATAAATAAAGAGTTGTTTCCTTGACATCCCGTCTGGAAGAGAATCCGTTGGAAGAGAGAGGGCTTGATACGACCGCAAAATGATTTAAATCTGTAGTCTCCCGTGAAACAGAACACTGTGCGACGTGAGGACATACGAAGTGGCATTTAAATGTGCTTGGAAAAGAGAAAACTTGAGTTTGCACAAGCTGTCACCAAGGAAATATGATTTCTAAATTGCTAGTGAGAGTTCGTAGAGAGTCTCCCAAGGCTCCTTGTCAGGATCCGGGATATGTAAATTGTTGGTGGGACGAGAAGAGAGTGTAGTTGCTTGCTCCTCTGATGGGTAAGCAAAGGAAAATTAGACAACTCCTGATAGAGCTGAAACAAATGCAAAGAAAGAATTAGCAGGAAGAGTCATTGTATTTTGCAGATCAGTATGATGTGTTTATAGTTGCAGATGAAGAACCTATGTTCGATTCTATCAATGAAGAATTTGATGAATTATATGAAATAGTGATGTCAAATTTTCCATTTTCCTTAGGTATAGATTGTGAATCTTGGGCAACTGAAATGAAAAAATTACTATGGTTAGTAGATTTATTGCATTATGATCATGAAGGTGGTATCAATTTCTATGATAAGAGAAGATGTGTAATAGCATTACAATTTATTATGTCAGCGTTGGATGAAAACATCTTGTCTAGTATTTTGGGTGAGTTCGGTGAAGTAAGTAACCCAAAAATATTTTGGAATATTCTTGAAATGAAGTATAGTATGAAGTGGAGTGAGAAAACTGAAGTTGATGAAGATATTGTTGTTGAAAATGATGATTGTATTGAAAGCTTTGTAACTGAAATAGAGACTGAAAATGATAACATTGAAATTGGAATGATTGATGATGAAAAGTGTGTTTGTAGCAGATAAAGATAAGTGTAAAACAATCCATGAGAATTAAATACTTATGGAAGAAAGTCTCTTTGAAACAAAGACATATGAAGTCAAATTTGATAAAAACTATTCATCTCATGAAGAGTGGTCAAATATGTTGCATGAGAAACATCTTATTGATGAGTTACTGTTTGGTGAAAAGAGATGCTCATTTTCATACACAAACCAAGTGAAAGACAACCTGTTTGTAGTGATAGAGTGTGGTAAAGAGGTTGAAGACATGAAACAACCAATGTTGAAACTGAAAATGAAGATTATTATGCAACATCTTAGGCAAGGAAGAAAGACGAAGAAAGGAAATATTTCTTAGAAGAGAAAAATGAAAAGAACCAGTATGGTTCTTCCTATGATTTTTCATATGATTGTAACAATGTTTTTTAGTGTGCAGGTTTACAAGACAACAATTCATCTTCAGTAGTGACTGATTTTGAAGAAATTGAGGAAGAAAATATTGAGTCGATTTTTATGGTGTGGAGCCCGGAAAAAATCAAGTATTATTATGAATTGATGTTGCAATAGTCCATTGAGAAGGACATTGATGATTGTATCCAGAAAGGGAAGCAAACCACTTATGAGAAGTTGGAAGAATTTGAAAGAATTAAAGAAAAATGTTTTCAAGAACCTACAGAGTTGTTGAGGACAAAGAGCAATAGTCAGCTGCCAAGTTCCAAAATGAAGCAAAACAAAGCCAAGATGACACTGAAGAAGAACAGGGTAAAGATGAAACATATTTGGAGCAACAAGCCAAGGAGGAAGCTCCATCTCCATCATTATGTGACAACAAGAAAGGTCAAGATGAAATTGTTAGAGTCATTTTGTAAGTCTAGCTGAGACTAAGACAGGAAGACATGTTATGTGTTGTCATTGTATTTAATCCATTTCTCCATTAAGGGGAGTTTTAGAGAAGAATGGTGGAATTCCATAGTTAGGAAATTGTTAGAACAAATTTCTATTGTACGCTAGTTTAGTCTTTGAGTGGTTTTTAGATCCACAAATTCATGAGGTTGTTAGAGGCTATCCTATCTTATAAATGTATATGCAATTTATCAGATTTGTAATATAGAGTGTGTGATCTTAGTCTCACTTGTGTGAGCCCTTGTGGCCTCAGTGTCAATTGTCCTTCTCCAATTTTCAAGTGTTCATATATATGGAAATTATCCCAAAAGAATCGCTTCATTGTTCAACAACATAGTTTTTGGGAGATTCGAAATGGGGAAACTTCTTATTTATTTGAAGATTCATGGCAACAATCACAATGCATTTCTGAAAAGACCAATCTCCCCCTTCTCCAAGTGAATCTGAGGGACCTTAATTTGAAGAAAATCAGGGATATGTGGGAAACAAAAAATGTTGAAGGCTAGTTTAGAAGGTGGAAAGCTAAGGAGTGGTGGCAACGTCAAATCCCTACGAAAGATATTCAGGATCTTTGGGACACTCTAAAGAATCGTGGGATCTTGATTCAATCCAAACTAGATATGGTAAGGTGGGGCTACAACCCTTCAGGATATTTCAACATTAAAGAGGAATTTAATATACATGATGAATATAATACTCTCCCCAAAGAGAATAAATGGAGGAAGATATGGAAGTCGCCAAAAATTGTTGCTTTTCTATGGCTTGTAATTCGACAACGAATTTGCACCTTGTATAAATTTATTAGGAGAGATTATGAAGGAACTTCATGGCATTGTATGTGCAATAAGGAGGGAGAAACTCTGGACCATCTCCTGGACGAGTGCGAGTTTTCTTCAGGGATTTGGGAAAGAGGAGAGGAGATATTTCACCAATCTTCTTGGGTGGGAGGTTGTCCAGATATCTCGATCGCAAATTGGAAAGAAGAACCTTTTAAAATTCCCTTGGTAAATCACATATGGGAGCTCTTTCCGGGTTTTGTGGTCTGGGAGGTTTGGATAGAAAGAAACAAGAGGATCTTTGAGGGAAAGTATAGAAATGTGGAGGAGGTTTGGACAAATCTAAAATCTCACATAAAGGAGACCTTGCAAATAAATATATGGAATGAAAGCGATCTACGTACTGGGATGGAGGAGCTCAATATCCTTAGAGAATGTGATGTCCTGAGTTTACAACACTACATAGGGCCATGGAGGAACAAAGAAAATGTAGTGTCAAGCTGAGACATATGGAAACCACCTCCCGTGGGTTCTTTCAAAGTAAAATTTTATGGTGCATCTAAAGGGAACCCAGGGCCTGCTAGATTTGGAGGAGTAGTTAGAAATCACCTAGGAACCATCAGAGGAGTCCTCTGGAGCTACATTGGCGAAGCCATTAAGAATGTAGTAGAGATTGATGGACTGATCATGGGTATACGTTTTTCCCTGAGACAGAAATGGACGTCTATGATCATAAAAGGGGACTCAAAGTTGATCATTTCCATGGATGAATGAATTCAGAGAGGGACCAAGGATACCAAAGTCATGCGTAATTGGAGGCTGGAACCTAGATTGGAAGAGTTAGATATTTTGATGCAAAACAATCCAACAGTTGTTTTTACACATGTGAAGTGCACAAAAAACAAACTGGAAGATTGCATAGAAAATCATGGGGTTAAAGAAAGGGTTGTCTGGAAGGAAAGTCTATGGGAGGAGTTGCAAGGCCAAGATTTTAAATCTTAGTGCCTGGGCTTTTCCTCCCATGGCGTCAACACCTCGAATGCGGGTGGTAACGTGGTCAACATAGATGATAACAAAGGAGGGGGGTACGTACAAGCATCAAGTGCTAGCACACATTGTATTGCAGGGAATTAAACGAAAATGATGATTTTAATGGGGAGTTAGTATGGAGGTGATATTCAAAATATTAGTTAGACGATGAGGGAGAAGGAATTTTCAAGAATGAGGGAGATTGACTGGAAGAATGTCAATTTTCAGAAAGAGGATATTAAATGTGGAGGATTCACGATGCAGATCGACTATCATTGTCTGAGTAAAGAGCTCCAGAGAATTTGTCGAAGGGACAATGATATGATTGTGCAGAGGTGTCGTCACTCCAAAGGTGGGAGAAGGAGTTGCAATGCTTAAAAAGAAGGAGAGGAAATGTTAAGTGCTTAATGACTTTGGTAATGAATGAGTGGTCTTGGTGTGTCATTAGAGGACTGGAAATTATTATGGAGTGTTGGCCTCAGATAGAAGGAAATGGTTACAGTGGCTTGGAGGATATGGCCCCACTCCAACGTATGCATAGTATAAGGGGTTGCAGAAGTTGGGATAAGTGTGCAACCGAAGAATGTGATGGGAAGTCAATATTCCAATAGGAACGAGGAACTCCAGAATACCAGGCATAGAATTTTGACTGGAGACAGGCTTATCAGGCAGAGACCCCACTGCATATTGAAGAAGATATTGTTTCTATGGAAGAGGAGATTCTGGGGGAAGTAATAATGAAATATGGTTATGTCGAGGCTTGAAACCCCTACTGGTTGATGCAGATTCTTTTAGCAAGGTAACTAATGGAAAGGGAAAGTTGTGGAGACATTGTTAACCAAACCTGGAGCTTGATAAACATGGATATGATGAGAATTGTGAAAAGAATGGAGGAGGTTTTGGACCTCTTGGAGAACCCCATCCAACGTCAAATAGAGAGAGCGAGGACTTCGACCACTGGAAAAGAGAAAGGGACCCCGATGTAGCAAGCGGTGTAGGTAGCAGATCCTCCAAGTATTTCTAGCTAATCTGATTTTTAGTTTCTAGTTTATGTGTTTATGCAGATACACAGAACTAGTTTTGTTCAACCTTCTGACTCTTCGGTGGAAGTAGGTTTTGGGGTTTCTAGGAGAATTTATAGGGGGATATGGGTGAAATGTAACAACCCTAATTAACTATGTAATTATCATGAATGATAAATATTAATTTAGTTAATTATTAAAATAACTTTATGGAGACTTTATTATAATATTATTAAAATTGGTAGATGAAGTAATTAATGGGAGGGATAAGGTGGTTGAGGAATTAATAGGGGATAAGGCGATTGGAGAAATGGATTCGAGAGAGGAAGACAAGGGAGAGGGGAGAACTTGGGAAAGGGCATCTTTGGTTTTTAGATATTTGGTTTTTGGGAAGGTAAGAAAATTTTGGGGAAGTAGGAGGAAGAGAGGACAGAAGGGGTTGGAGTGAACAGTTTTTCTTGAGGACTCTCACAGGGGCACAATTGTTACTGGGAATTTTGGACTCGGGGGCCAGGAAACCACAAGGATTCTTGGAGCTAGGGAGCCGGAGAGGTTGTTCCTAGTTTTTTGGGACGTTAATACTCATTTTGGGAAGGATCAACATCATCACCAGAAAAGAGTTAAATCAACTGAGCTTCAGGTGAGGTAAATACCTTATGCATTTTTTTCTATCATTATATTGTTGTTATCATTATATTGTTGTTCGTGTATGTTGTTGTTGCTAAACTATCAATTAGTATGCT